>SNQJ01S0071529.1:0-11887 GCA_010110895.2 Picea sitchensis | reverse complement strand
TGATTTTCTATGCGGATTATTTCTTTAAATTCTTCAACACTTTGATTCCAGTTTAATACATTTCAACAATATAGAATCATAACTGAATAACAATAACCATGTAGATACGTAAGCATGCACATCAACAACACATATACTTTGGGGAAACCCTGTACAAGGAGAAAAACCCCAGCAAACGATATTCCTTTATTGCATTAATAATGTAAGATCACTTACAAATATCCACCATGAATACTCTGCTCTTAAAGAGATTGTCAAGTTGACTCTGACTTGACTGTGTAACTAAGAGACCTTGTTGATATCTAAACTCCTGTTACAGACCAGCACTGAAGATGTATCCGTGTTACCTTCAATGACTGAGATACACTGCCGCTTATGGACTGATATATCAGTTCTGCTATAGACTATTATTGCTGCCTCTATTGTGCTGATACGTGCCTCTGTTTAGCACTGATAGTGCTGCCTCTATTGTGCTGATACATGCCTCTGTTTAGCACTGATATTGCTGCCTCTATTGTGCACTAAAACATGCCTCTATTCCTTCACCCTTACCCTACATCATAACTGTGTAGAAGAGAGGGGTTGACCTCTGCTTATAAAGGAGTGAAGAGGAGAAGGAGATGGCTCGAATTAGGAACTTGTTTGCATGCTTAACATAAATCAAATTTACACTTTAGTTTGAATTTATAACTAGACTTGAGACTTCAGTTACAATTTACCCTTGACTTGGCATGCATGCGTACTAACTTAGCATGCACATGTCATGCATGCAACATGCAACTAGACATGCATGCAACATGCAACATGCAACATGCAACATGCAACAAACTTGACAACTTTGACTTTGACCCAGACATGCAACTTTGACCTTTACAACTCAACTCTTTACATGGAAATTCGAATCTCTCTTCATGGTGGATAATGTTACACGTGCCAACGCACTAGATCAATACATTTATATCATTTGCAATATTAGGAATACCATTTGTTTCTAGCTCATAGGAATTTTATATTCAACCTAAGTTTTGCTAGATGCCTTGACTTTTGCTCATGGTTCACAAGGCTTGACTAGGCTCACAGAGGTTGTATGTTCCCCCTAACTTTTGCACTAGTCTGTCTATGCTCACAGAGGTTGTACGTTCCCCCTGAATTTTGCATTAGACTGTCTATGCTCACAGAGGTTGTACGTTCCCCCTGAATTTTGCATTAGACTTGCATAACATCTCGTTCGTTCTGATTTTTGGTTTGACTCACAGAGGTTGTACGTTCCCTTTGGCTTTTGTCAATACTTCACAAGACTGGTTGATTCTCCAAATCTCCCTGGCTAGCCTCAGGGTGGCCCATATGCCCTCTCATTGGAGAATGACTGTCGATGCTTCCAAATTTAACACTCCCTCTTAGTGAGGGAGTCATTCTCAGCCACACCAAGCTTGCCTCTCAGCTGCACAAATTGTCTCGAGGTCAGAGGCTTGGTTAGGATATCAGCTACGTGCTCGCTCGTGGCTATGTACTATAACTTTACAGTTTTTCTCTGGACCAAGTCTCGGATGTAGTGGTACTTCATGTTAATATGTTTTGACCTGTCGTGAAATACCGGGTTCTCTGTTAGTTTTATGCAACTTTGATTGTCACAGTGAACCATCGCCGTCTCGAGCTTATCACCAAACAACCTAGAAACGAATTTTCTGAGCCATACTGCTTCCTTGCTAGAATCACTTGCTGCAATGTACTCAGCCTCTGTTGTACTCTGTGCAATGGATCCTTGTTTTCGGCTTGACCAAGAGATTATAGCGGATCCTAAACTGAAGCAGTATCCAGAAGTACTCTTCTGATCCACTGGGCTTCCTGCCCAGTCAGCATTTGCATACCCATGCAAAAATAGACCACCACTGGATGTATATATTAGACCATAAGTAATGGTCCCTCTTAGATATCTCAAGATGTGCTTTGCTGCCACCTAGTGTCTCTGTCTCGGTTCAGTCATGATTTGACTCATTGCAATCACTGCATAGCATATATCTGACCTGGTGTGGATCATAAACATCAATGATCCAATCAACTGCCTATACATGGTGGGATCCACCAAATTTGAACCTGAATCAGAATCATGCAGCTTCCTTAGGTTGGTAACCATCGGAGTAGACATGGATTTACAATCCATCATACCAAACCTCTTTAGTACATCCACTGTGTATTTTCCTCGTGCCAGAAATATCTTGCCCTGTCTTTGCCACACTTCCAATCTTAGGAAGTAATACATCAAGCCTAAGTCTTTCATCTCGAATTCTAAGATTAGCTCTCTCTTACACCAGGCTATTAGCCCTTCATCTTCTATTAGAAAGAGATCATCAACATACATGATTAGTATAACAGGTTGGTTCCCCCTTACTTTGAAGTACCTATTTGCATCAACATCACTTTTCTGAAGGCCCAGAATTTTAATAAATCCATCAATCCTGTCATACTAAACTCTGGGAGCTTGCTTAAGACCATACAAGGCCTTCCTTAGCTTGCATACATGAGTGCCTTTGTTATGCAGTACAAACCCATATGGTTGTTCCACAAAGACCTCTTGTTCAATCTTTCCATTCAAGAATGTTGTTTTTACATCCATCTGATGTAGCTTCCAACCAAGAACTGAAGCTAATGCAATAATGTTGTTTTTACATCCATCCTGGATGTAGCTTCCAACCAAGAACCTAAGCTAATGCAATAATAGCTCGAATGGAGGCATACCTGGCTACAGGGAAAAAGTCTCTTCGTAATCGATTCCCTCGAGCTTGCTTAAGACCATAAGGCCTTCCTTAGCTTTGATACATGAGTGCCTTTGTTATGCAAGCATAAACCCATATGGTTGTTCCACAAAGACCTCCCGTTCAATCTTTCCATTCAAGAATGTTGTTTTTACATCCATCTCATGTAGTTTCCAACCAAGAACTCAAGCTAATGCAATAATAGCTCAAATAGAGGTATAATTGCCATGTGGGAAAAGCCCTTCAGAATGCATTCCTTTCTTTGCGGAAGCCTCCTCGCTACAAATCTTGCCTTTGAACTTTCCACACCCCATCAATTGCTATGCGTTTGATCTTATAGATCCATTTGGAAGAGACCATCAATTTGTCCTTCGGGTTTCAACAGTCCTTACATTGTTCTTTAGAATTGACTTAGACCCTCAAGCATGTCATCCTTCCATACTTGTAATTTATCTCGCTTTCTTCAAAATGAAGAAGGTTCACATCACCGCATGTCGCCATCAATGCAACATAGCCTCCAAAACCCGTGAGGCTCTTACTTTCCCCCTCGAAGTTCCTTTGGGAGAAACGGCCTTTTCTCGCCTCGTGACTGCTTTAAGCCACGCCGCTTCCTTATCGGGAGGATCTTCAAGAGTTCTTTCTAACTCTTTCATTTTCGTAAGAGGTGAAGTCGATGAAATGCTTTTTATTCTCACAAGCTCTCTGGATTTATTAATTGTGGCTTTCTCATGGAAATTCACATCTCTTTTTACCTCTATCCATGCCACGCAAAACCCACTGATCGAAATATCTTTAGATGCCCTACTTCAGGTGTTATCTTTGAGAAGACCTCTTTAGGAGTCTGGTCCTTCAAGATAGCATGTGGACACCTCGCTTCCGGAGAGACATTTTAGACTACATTGAAATGCTCCATTTTTAAGCCGAGGGTTATATGGAACGATTAACTGTCTCTTGATTCATGTTTCCTTGCAGAAGTCCTCAAACCGGAGAGATTCAAACTCTCCTCCATTGTTCGTTCTAAGGATTCTGATGTGTTCCCTTGTCTGCTTTTCAATAAAGGATTTATACTATTTGAATTTATCAATGTGTCACTTTTAGCTTTAAGGAAATATATCCAACATTTTCTCGAAAATCATCACAAAAAATGACATAATACAAAACAACCACTGAAAGGAGGGAGATGACATGGGACCGCATACATCAAAATGAACCAGATATAAGATGCCTTGAGCTTTGTTGTCACTGTTAGGAAATACTTTCTTTATATTTTTACCTAGCATGCATCCTTTTTACAAATTTCATTTTTACTTAGAGAAATAGAGGGCATGCCACATACTATATTCTGCAGATCTGGAAGTGCTTTGTAATGAAGATGTCCAAGTCTTTTCTGCCACAACTCGCTGGAGCTACTCACATCATGAGCTATCGCTTGAACCGAATCATTCTATCACGATGTACGTACCCTAATTCCAATGGGTTCTCACAGACTTAAGGGCTACCTTTAGCCCACAGGTTCCTTCCCCGCCCTTGAAGATCAACGACCCCTGTCCTAAGGGTTGCCACCGATAGTAGATTCTTCCTTGAAACTTATAATGCTTCATCAACATGAAGGAGATAGAGCCTACTCCCTCTATCTTTGTAACATTTGTCATCCCCAAGCTCAACCTCGGCTTCTACTAGCACTTTGTCTTGAAATCCGAGGATCTCCTTTGTACCGTCATGGTGGAGGGACGGATGAAAGGAAAGGAATGGACGGAAGGATGGATGGAATGGACGGGATGGATGGAGTGGACGGAGGAAGGAAGGATGGATGAAGGATGGACGGAGAAAGGAGGAAAGGCCGGATGGATGGAGGATGGAGGAATGGATGGAGGAATGGACGGAAGGTGGAGATTGAATGGACGGACACGGAAATGGAGGATGGACGGAAGGAGGAATGAATGGATGGAGGATGGACGGATGGAGGCCGGAATGGAGGATTGAAGGAAAGGAATGGAATGGAGCTGGAAAGGAGGACGGACGGATGGATGGAGGACGGAGGAGGAAGGGGACGGATGGACGGATGGAGGATGGAAGGACGGATGGATGGAGGATGGAAGGAAATGGACGGAATGGATGGATGGATGAAGGAAGGACGGATGGACATGGAGGAATGGCCGGACGGATGGATGGAACCGGAAGGAAGGAAACAGGACAGGAAAGGATGGATGGATGGACTGGAAGGAGGAAGGAGCCGGAAAAGAATGGAAGGAGTGGAGCGGAGGATGGACCGGAAATGGACGGAATGGACGGACGGACGGAGGAATGGAATGGAGAGAGGAAGGATGGAATGAATGAATGGATTTGGATTCACGAATGGAGGCAATGGAATGGATGATGGATGGATGGAATGGATGGATGGAATGGATGGAGGAAGGGATGGACGGGTGGATGGAAGGAATGGAGGACGGATGGATGCCGGACAGGCGGAGCCTGATGGATGGATGAAGAATGGATGGATGGATGGATGGATGGACATGGAGGAAGGAAAGGAGGGAGGATGGACGGAAATGGACAGGAACGGAGGATGGAGGAAAGGACGGACGGAAGGAATGGAGGAATGGCCCCCTGATGGAATGGATGGAATGGAATGGAATTACATTCCATTGAAGCATCAACTTCCTTTGTTTTCTCCAACAGTTAACCTGGAAGGGAGGCTCCAACCTCTAGTTTATCGTTAGAACCTCGAGGGAAGTTCCAATCCCCCACTGCTACAAACCGTAGAGGGAGGCTACAACCCCTATGTTCGGCATAACTGTAAGGTGGCTACAACCACTGGCCGCTGCCCTCGTCTCGCCACCCTAAAGTAGAAGCGGTAGAATGATGGAACCACTATAAAAATGTACTAATAAACTTGAACCATGCACCAACCTGTACCAATAAATTTGAACCATGCATCAACCTGCACCTCAACCTGTACTATAAACAAGTGCATCAACTATGCACCAACCTCGCACTAAATAACCTGTAATCAACCTCGTAATTACAAACAAGTGCATCCAACCATAAAAATTCAAGTATGTACTTAATCATGTGTCAACTACTCATCAACTATGACTCATCAATATGTACCAACATCATCAACTACACCTCATGTATGTGCCAACTCATCAACTACTTGTCTCAACCATGTACTCAACATGTACCCAACCAAAATCCCTCATCAATTTCATCATCCAAATCTGATTTGTAGCTCGTGAATAGACTCCGTGTATATGATCACATTCCCGCAAACCTTCCTTAACTTCAACAACAAGAGACTAGCATTTTCATCAAACTTTTCTTTTGTCTCTACATGATTAGTTTGGATTAATCAACAACCCTAACTTGAAGGTAATCATAACTTTGAAAAATTGTAATGTATAAAGATTTGAAACTGATACACAATGTTTTTCATATTTTTTATGCATTCTTAGGTTTCACTACTTGGAACTCTCATAAAAAGGAGTTATAGAAAAAAAATGGCATACCTTAATAAATTTCACTTATTCTAGAGACCGACTTTGTAGAGCATGCCCCATTTAATATTTGTTGAATTGATCTCAAAACTATTACACAACATACTACATACCGTACCCTAACCAAAATATTTGGTATTACTGAATTTGATCTATTATGAAGAAGTTAAGGACGCACTGAACCCTTGTTTTTGACTACTCAGGATTCAGCTACAAACCCTTTTTTCCACGGAGAGTAACTCCAAAATACAATGACCTACAAACTGAATTTTTAAACACGTATACTTGATATGTTTCCTCGATGGAATATAAATTTTATGGTCGGAATCATTATAGAAAAATTTTATAGCTAAAATGGTGAGATGACCTCAGAATAACATACCTTAGAAAGCACCATCAAAAAGAATTTATGCTTCCTTGCATTTCTGCCTTCTTTTCTTCACCTTCCCTCGCACTGGCCAGATATCCTTGGTTACCTCACACCTATAGATATTCAATATGCTCAAGTGTGATTAAAATGAGAGTATCCTGCCTCTTATTTATAATTTCCAAGTAGCTTCCTTAAAACATCTTCTAGGTCACTTGGCCCCACTTTCCTTATTTTAGGGTTAACCCATTTCTAATTTCTCCATTAAATTTATTATTGAAATAATTCTATTTTGTATTCACTTTGAATTATAATACACTCATTACGCCACTTTATTATTTACCTTTTTAAAATCTCTTAAACCACTTTGACTACTTTTGACCTTTTTGGGTTTCTAGATGACATATGAGGGTCCTCCAACTTCGTAGCCATAACTCTCAAACCGGGTGAGGAGTTATGTGATGTTTCACATGCCACCGAAATGGAATGACATGTACCACTCATATAGATATAAATAGTATTATCTAAAAATATATCATAACTCATAATCAAGTATATCCATCAAACAAACTTGGGTCCATTACCCAAACCCAAAGCAACTCTCATGGCTATAAATTCTAACCGTGAGAGTTTATGTGATCGCTCCACATACCAATCGAAATGAATGATGCCAATATCCTATATGGATAGTTTCATTCAGTTTACCTGACAAATTCATTATCCTTCATCTCATTATTCCACAATTAAGCATAGGTTCTCTTACTCCGCAAAGCGTCTTCCCGTGAGGGCTTTCACCATAAGGGGACCACTTTGGAGTTCATCCATCTTTACTTCCTATCAACCATGACAAGACAATAATGAGTCATCTTTACCTCAAACAATATTGGGTCCATTACCCAAACCTTTGTGCTGCGGGGCTTTCTTCAAGGGTTGACATCAATGACAACCAACCTTAATCAACAAAACCTGTAATCCCTGACACCCTAGTGCCTCCTATACTAGAACTTTGAGTCACAACTCCCTGTACCTGACCTCCCTACTGTTGAGAAGTCAAAAGGCTGTCTCTCCTCTAACTCCCATGACCTCCTGCAAACCCTCTCCTCCTCGAACTTCACATCCCTCCGAAAAACAACTCTCCTAAGTGTAGGGATGCAAAGTGGGTAGGCTTTAGAAGTCTCACTCTAACCCACAAGTAAACCCTTTTCAGCAGTGGGTTCCATATTTGTCCTCTTCTCTTTGGGGACATGAGAGAAAGTGATACATCCAAAAATCCTCAAACCAGAGGCTTCTGCCCAGTGAAAGCCTCCTTGGGAGTAATATCCCGAACTTCCCTGTGAGGACTCCGATTCTGTAGATAAACTGTAGTGTTGCAGGCCTTAGCCCACAAGAACAACGATAATCCGTGGTCATGGATCATCGATTTGGCAGCTCCAACTATCGACCTATTCTTCCTCTCCGCAACCCCATTCTGCTCAAGGTTGTAAGGAACTGTCATCTCCCTTTTGATGCCCTCCGTAGCATAGAAATCAATAAACTCATTCGAGGCATACTCACCTCCATTGTCAAATCTCAATACTTTAATTTTCTTTCCTGTCTGGTTCTCAACAAGAGCTTTAAACTCTTGGAATCGTGTGAAGACCTCATCCTTATGCTTTAGGAAATAAATCCAGGTCTTCCTAGAGTAGTCATCAATGAAGAATACAGTACTCATGACCACTCAGTGACAGAGAAGACATCCTGCCACTAACATTCGAATGTACCAAGTCAAGGTTACCTGTAGTCCTGTTATCTCGGCCCGTAAATGGAGCCTTGGTGTACTTGCCCAAAGCACACCCCCTGCAAACATCATCATGCTCAATGCTAAACTTCGGGATACTTGTAGTGATGTCCCTAACAATCCTCAGAGCTCCGTGATGCAGATGCCCAGTCCCGAAAGCTCACATAAATCCTTGCTGCTGGTCATGCACGCAAATGCCCTTGGTGCCTCCCATATCATCCTGTACATCCTCCCGTATCGAACTCCGATGACCTTTGCCTCTAAAATGCTACCACCCTTAGGATAAAGAAATACCTGCCCATCTCTGAAAGTCACCAAATATCCTCTGTCCTCGATATAAGAAACTGAAACATGATTTTTCTTAAGGCCTGGAACATACAATACTTCTAGTAACCTCAGTGGAGGTAAAGAATCCCTCTGAAAAGCCACTTTGCCAACCCCATCAATACTCACAACTCGGTTGTCTCCCAAAATTATGTCATGATCGTGTGTCGGCTGCCTAAGCTCTGCAAACTGCTCCCGAACACCTGCCATGTGGCGAGAAGTGCCACTGTCTATATACCACAATGTGGGAGATACTAAGCCACCTGCCTGCTCTGCCATAAAGGCAAAGTCCTAATCAAGTTTCGAAGAGAACTCATCCACCTCAGCTGAAGCTGCCATGTTTTGTGCCTTCTTCTTCTTCTTCTTCCTCTCTGGACACGTCACTGCATAGTGTCCCATCTTCTGACAACTCCTACACTTTACTTTGCTAAGATCCTTCTCCCCCTTTTTCTTTGGTTTTCCCTGCTGCTTACCTGTACCTGTGGGCCCTTGAGTCTTGGGCTGCCCCTTCTTCCCTTTGGCCGAAAGAGCCACATTCTCCTCCTCCTCCCTAACACTTGATGAGCTGCCCTGCAGATAGCCTCTTCGGGTCTCCTTCTGTACGAAATCGTCCCAAAGCCTGTCCCAGGAAGGCATGTTCTCATGCCCCACAATCGCCTGAACAAACATAGCCCATGGTTTTGACACACCATTCAAGTCTGTTCGAACAAGCTCAGCTTCTCCCACTGCCTCCCCTACTGCTGCCAACATGTAATCCCTGACACCCCAGTGCCTCCTGTACAAGAACTCTGAGTCTCAACTCCCTGTCCCTGACCTCCCTGCTGCTGAGAAGTCGAAGGCTGTCTCTCCTCTAACTCCCGTGACCTCTTGCAAGCCCTCTCCTCCTCGAACTTCACATCCCTCCGAACAACAACTCTCCTAATTGCAGGGATGTAAAGCAGGTAGGCTTTAGAAGTCTCACTGTAAACCACAAGTAAACCCTTTTCAACAGTGGGTTCCATCTTCGTCCTCTTCTCTTTGGGGACATGAGAGAAGGTGATACATCCAAAAATCCTCAAATGCTCAACCAGAGGCTTCTGCCAAGTGAAAGCCTCCTCGGGAGTAATATCTTGAACTGCCCTGTGAGGACTCCGATTCTGCAGATAAACTGCAGTGTTGCAGGCCTCAGCCCACAAGAACAACGATAATCCTTGGTCATGGATCATTGATCTGGCAGCTCCAACTATCGACCTGTTCTTCCTCTCCGCAACCCCATTCTGCTAAGGGTTGTAAGGAACGGTCATCTCCCTTTTGATGCCCTTCGTAGCATAGAAATCAATAAACTCATTCGAGGCATACTAACCTCCATTGTCAAATCTCAATACTTTAATTTTCTTTCCTGTTTGGTTCTCAACAAGAGCTTTAAACTCTTGGAACCGTGTGAAGACCTCATCCTTATGCTTCAGGAAATAAATCCAGGTCTTCCTGGAGTAGTCATCAATGAACAAAACATAGTACTCATGACCACTTAATGACGAAGAAGACATCCTGCCACTAATGTCCAAATGTACCAAGTCAAAGATACCTGTAGTCCTGCTATCTCGGCTTGGAAATGGAGCCTTGGTGTACTTACCCAAAGCACACCCCCTGCAAACATCATCATGCTCAATGCTAAATTCCGGGATACCTGTAGTGATGTCCCTAGTAATCCTTAGAGCCCCGTGATGCAGATGCCCCATCCTCCTATGCCAAAGCTCACATAAATCCCTGCTGCTGGTCATGCGGGCAAATGCCCTTGATGCCTCCCATATCATCCTGTACATCCTCCCGTATCGAACTACGATGACCTTTGCCTCTGAAATGCTACCACCCTTAGGATAAAGAAGTACCTGCCCATCTCTGAAAGTCACCACATATCCTTTGTCCTCGATACAAGAAACTGAAACAAGATTTTTCTTAAGGCTTGGAACATACAATACTTCTAGTAACCTCAGGGGAGGTAAAGACTCCCTCTGAAAAGCCACTTTGCCAACCCCATCAACACTCACAGCTCGACTGTCTCCCAAAATTATGTCTTGATCGTGTGTCGGTTGCCTAAGCTCTGCAAACTGCTCTCGAACACCTGTCATGTGGTGAGAAGCGCCACTGTCTATATACCACAACGTGGGAGATACTGAGCCACCTGACTGCTCTGCCATAAAGGCAAAGTCTCGATCAAGTCTCGAAGAGAACTCATCCACCTCAACTGAAGCTGCCATGTTTTGTGCCTTCTTCTTCTTCCTCTCGGGACACGTCACTACATAGTGTCCCATCTTCTGACAACTCGAACACTTTACTTTGCTAAGATCCTTCTCCCACTTTTTCTTTGGTTTTCCCTGCTTACCTGTACCTGTGGGCCCCTGAGTCTTGGGCTTCCCCTTCCTCCCTTTGGTCGAAAGAGCCACATTCTCCTCCTCCTTCCTAACACTTGATGAGATGCCCTGCAGATAGCCTGTTCGGGTCTCCTCCTGTACGAAATTGTCCCAAAGCCTGTCCCAGGAAGGCATGTTCTCACACCCCACAATCGCCTGAACAAACATAGCCCATGGTTTTGACACACCATTCAAGGCTGTTCGAACAAGCTCAGCTTCTCCCACTGCCTCCCCTACTGCTGCCAACTCATCCATTACTTGTGTGATCTGAGTAAGGTAGGAGGTCACCCCTTCACTCTTGGCTATCTAGATACTTTTCATCTTTTCCCTCAACACCATCTTCCTGTTCTAATTTGTGCTTTGAAACATGCGAGTCAAAGCATCCCACATCTGATATGCATGCCCTTTACTGCTGACATGTGGAACTACATGGTCTTTTATGGCATCAAGAATGATTCTTTTCACCTTAACATCCTTTTTATTGAAAGCTGCCAATGCTACTACATCTGTGGGTACTAGAACGGCTTCGTGGCAGTGCTTTCAACAATGTCCCAAAGTTCATTTTCTTGAAAAAGTAAAATTATTCTCGCCTTCCATGGACTGAAATTTCCCGCCCCTTCTAGCCTATCCTCCCATCTCAAACCTGTAGCCATACTGTTGAAGAAAACAAGCCCAAACCACCACTCTTCAAATCTGCCCACAAATATTCACTGCTGTTATAAAATTTCTGAGTGTTAAACAACACACTTCCCAGCTGTTTTAAGGCTGTTCCAGTCACC
>SNQJ01S0071528.1:0-18788 GCA_010110895.2 Picea sitchensis | reverse complement strand
GGGTCTTTCTTCAAGGGTTGACATCAATGACAACCAACCTTAATCAACAGGAAATTTACTCGTTTCCCTTTTCTTGGGAGACATGTCTAAGCCTACAAAGTAACAAACAAAGATAAGGTGAGAAAAAATACTATAACCATGTTGGATGGTTGGTTTGGACAATTGGTTGTCATTATTTTCGAATCTTAGAGCTTGATGTCAACCCTTGTAGAAGTTTGGAAGCCCTAGAGACGTGGTTGAGATTGATGGTGAGATAGTTGTCATTGATGGAGTGGTTGATGTTATAAGATATGATCGATGAATTTGATGAAGTCAACATGAAGCCCCAAAGGTGTGTTTATGGTACCCAAAGTTGATTGAGGATTATGGACATAAATTATAGTGTAAATTCAGGAAAGACACACATAGATGCATAGTAATCGTCATGTCATTTTTGGTGATATGTGGTACACCACGTGGTTCCTCATGATTAGAGATATATGGCCTTGTGAAGTTGAAATCCCCAAATAATGGTCAAGAAGCCCCTAGTTGTTACAAGTCAATGAATGAATGCATAAAGTGGTTGTGGCAAAAAGTACTAGAAGCCCAAATATTAAGGAACGAGGTTACTATGAAAAAGTATATAAACACCTCAAGGATTCTCTCATAGTACACACACACACTTACATTGAATATATTTATCTTTCGATAATGTTATGGTATAGTATCTTGGTTTATTGTTGAATTTGAGGGAAATTTTGAGAAAACACATAAAGTGTCAGGAAAGAAAACATATATAGGTAGACTTGCATTTATCTATACGACATCTTGCAGAGAATTCAAGGGAAGAAATCATCAGGAAAGAAATATTAGAGGCATGCAAATAGGGGGAGAGATACCAAAAAGTGGAGTTATCATTTTTCCCATGATGTCAAAGGACGAAAAAGAGAAATATTAGAAGAGCAAGAGTCAAGTGCATGAAGTTAGAGAAGGATTATTCAATGTAGGTATATGTTAAAAAGGAGTCACTCTTTTCTATCAAAAGAGAAGAGTAACTTGAAAAGAAACATGAGGACATAAACATGTGGAAAGAAATAAAAGAAGCGTGAAGACATGGGGAGAAAATCCAAGGTGAGAGACCCTTTTTCATTCATGTCAAAGGGGGAGAGTGAGAAACATGGATAAGGAACAATGGTCACAGAGGGAGCATGAGTGTTTCCATGAGTGTTTCCATCAATGTTGCCATCAATGCCAAAGGGGGAGATTGTTGGACAGTTTGTTTTCATTGATGTCAATCCTTAGAGATTGATGTCAACTCTTGGAGAAGTATGGAATACCCAAAGATGTGGTTTAGATTGATGGTGAGTTAGTTTTCTTTGATGGATTGATTGATGTCGGAAGATGTAATTGGTATATTTGATGAAGTCTACATGAATCCCCAGAGGTGTGGCTATTTTACCCAAAGTTGATTAAGGAATATGGACACAAAGGACAATGTAAATGAAATAAAGGCACTCATATATGGATAGAAATCAGGGTTTCATTTCTGGTGATATGTGGTACGCCATGTGGTTCCTCACGGTTAGGGAAATATGACCTTGTGAAGTTGGAAGCCCTGAAAAATGGTCAAGAAGTCGCTAGTTAGTTAGAAGTCAATGAATGAATGGGTAAAGTGGTTGTGACAATAAAGTAATAACATATCTAAGATTAAGAAAAGAGGTTACTATGACAAAGTATATAAACACCTCAAGGATTCTCACATAGTGCACACACATACTTACATTGACAATCGATCTTCTGAGAATGTTATGGTCTAGTAAATTGGTTTATTAATGCATTTGATGGAAAGTGTGAGGCAGTGAAGAAAGTGTGAGGAAAGAGACAAAGTTTTGAAGCTTCATAGAGTGAGGGTTTTGGTAAAACCCTAATTTGGTTAGACCTCACAGGTCAGGCATAGGGTGTCCATGAGGCACCTAGACTAGTTTCCTAGGGCACGCCATGTGAGGCCCCATGTGACAGGTAGTATTCATCCCACAAGCACAAGACAGAATTGAAGGAGGATTCTTATTCTTGGTTTTTGAGGTTTTAGGTTAAGCTACATTATTGTGTATCAGGTTCATAGGCAACATATCAATTACATATGTAAAAGGTATGTTTTTCTATGTGTTATGAGGTTGCATCTTGGTGATATTCAGGAGCATGATTGAGGCATGTGTTTGTGAGATTTGGTATATCACTTGAGGCACATTTTGAATGTATGGTACATGTTCGTTGATGTATATCTGATAAGGTACATTTTTGTTTCATCTATTGGTTATATTGGTATATGGTGCATGGCATGATATGGTATATAGTTGAGACACTTGTATGGTTGATGTGCATGGTTGGCACATGGTATGGTACATGATTGATACATGCTATGGTTTTGATGTACATGGTTGATAGATGGTATGGTACAATATTGGTACTTGGTATGCTGATTGATTTATACGGTTTATGGTCATGGTTATGGTGCATGCTTGATGCACGGGTTGGTACAAGTTGTGGTGCATTGTTAATGCACAATTTGGTACAAATGTTGGTGCATGCTTGATGCATGGTTTGGATTAATTGTTGGTGCATGGTTGATGAATGGTTTGGTACATGTGTTGATGCATGCTTGATTCACTTATTTTGGTACTGGTTGTTGTACATATTGTGGTACACGATTGATTTTTGGTATGGTACAAGTTGATGGTTTGGTACATGCTTTGGTACATGGTTGAGACACATAAATTTTGATCCTATGTTGGTGATCTTGGTACATTCTTTGTATAGGAATGTATTTGTGATATTGGAAATATATTTGAGAGGTTTCCTTGTTATGTGACCCATTTGAGAGGATCTGGTTGAGTATGTATGAAAGTGGAAGGTTACAGGTTGATGTGTCAGTGGTAGTGACAGGTTACCTATTGATGTAATAGGGGAAGTGATTATGGTAGTGATAGTTGGTCTACACTTATATTTCAGGGTGGAAGTACGGGGAAAAAAAAACTTGTTGTAGCCTCCTTCCAGTTGGAGCCAGAGAACAAAGAGAGTTGGAGCTTCCTTCAGATTAGATCCTGAGAATCAGGTGGTTGTAGCCTCCTTCAAGTTGGAGCCAACGAATTCATAGATTTGTATATTCCTTCAAGTTGGATCATAAGAATAGGGGCTTGGTAC
Organism: Picea sitchensis; assembly: GCA_010110895.2. NCBI lineage: Eukaryota > Viridiplantae > Streptophyta > Pinopsida > Pinales > Pinaceae > Picea > Picea sitchensis. The sequence goes on along the minus strand of SNQJ01S0071528.1, from coordinate 15,608 downwards.
CTCTTTCCATTTGTATATGAAGAATTGGAAAGTTGTTTCTTCCAATGAATTTATTCTTTTGATATATAAGAAATCATTTAGTGGTTTTCTTCCATTTTGGTTTCAACGTAAATTCTGATGTACTGTGTACTTGATGTGATTTTGTTGATGTGATAATGATTATATTTATATGTTTATGATATATTGATGATATAATTATGATTTATTGATGATACATCATTGATTAAGTTGAATTTTATGTGTTGTGGTTAAAATTGGTAAAAGTTCTCATACTAATTCACCCGCTCCCCCCCCTCTCAGTGTTCCAACAAACCAATGTATGTCCTTGAAATAATTTTATTAAGTATTTTGGAGTCCATAATTGAGGAAGTACTAGTGCTAATGTTGGGTGGATAGTTGTCACCTGAGGATGATGAGATAATGGCGGGATTCATGAGTAATATGGTGAAGAATGAGGGAGAAAATAACTAAAAATGAGCCCATAAGGTAAAATCATAGGTGTTGATGTTAACTCCTCTAATGCAAATCGAAGGAGATGTTAATAAGTGATTTGATGACCATCAATGAAGTTGGTATTAAGGACTCAAATGAATATATGTCTAGTTGTTGACAAGTTCACAGGGCTAAAGAAAAACGATAAAGTTAAGATCAACTCCTCTGATGTGAATCAAAGGATTTTTTGGGAAGTGTTATGATATACATTACCAAGGTTACCTTGAAATTCCCTGATATGTCATCAACAAAGTTTTGGGTAAATCCTTTGATCAAACCGGAGGAGTTAATACAAACCCCTCCAATGTTATTGAAGGAGTTAAGGGTAATTTACCCTAACTATGTCAACAATGATGGTGTTAATGCAAGTGCTTTAATGGTTTTTGACACTAATTCCCATCGTATTGATTTAGACAAATCATGGAAACAAATCTTGAATCGAATGACTTGTCAAGTAAAGTAGATTTCAATTTGCATTGATGTGCCATACTTGGGGGAAATGTTTAAGGATTACAATGGATGAAGGTATTTTCGGGGGCAATAGCAGGTCCATACCATGGCATAGATTTCAGTGAAATCTTAGGAATGGTTTCGTGAGATTCGAAGATATTAATAGAAGGATGGTGTAGTGTTGTGGTAGTAGGGATTCCAAGCATATAATATTAGTGGTCATGGTGGGAGTTATATCTTATAAGGGTAAAACCGAAAACAAAATAAATGAGAATAACCCTAAACCCTAAATTGCAGGTGGTGGATCGAGGACTTATCTGGCTGCTAGATGCCACATGGATGGTCATGATCGATTGAGGGTGCTCGGGTTGGAACTCAACATTCTCTTTTTTGAGGGATACCTTCTTATCCATGGAGCTTGGTGAGATAGAAAAAAAATGGGGGAGAGATGTATTTATATTCTTAGGTGAAATCAACATTTAATGGAAGTGGGTTCCATTTAACATCGACAAAGTTGAGGTTAAGTCCCCCGATGTATATCAGAGGACTTAATGGGAATTCCTATGATATGCATTGGAGAACTTACCATGAAGTGTGTTGGTTATATCGGATCAAATGGATGAAACTCTTCCGATGAAATCATAAGAGTTGGAGCTAACTCCTCTAATTTCATCGAAGGAGTTGCATCTAGCTTGTGTGATCAAAAGGTATATCAGAATAAAATAAAAGAACTTGGTGTATCTCATTTTGAAGAGTTAGAAGGAAATCCTCCCATGTAAATCAAAGGATTTTAAGATAGCTCCTACAATGTGCATTGGAGGAGTTTTGAAGAACTTGGATGAAAATCCGAAGGACTTGCTTGAGATAATTTCTTAAGTGTTTTATTTTTGAGAAATGTGATTTGAGGGAAGTGAAAATTGATGGATGATATTGAGATCTAAGTAAAGAAAGTCTAGGAGGATCTTATCAAAGTAAAAAATGTAAGGGGATCTGTTTCTTGAAAAAAAATTACAAATGAATTACAGGGAAAGTGGAGGGTTGTAGTATCTGGCACAACAAATGGAGACACACTAGGAGAGCCTTGAATATCTGTAAGATGGTATCAACACATGTTTCAGGGGAATATTTTATTATCATGCGTGTCCCAAGAGACAATTAATAAGTCCCATAACTTAGACTTTGATGAGATACATGTTGAATGATACACATAATATGTTAGGACCATACCTCAGACCAAATTACCTTTCACTGATATCATATACATATAATAAATGACCTAAGAGGAGGTGTAGGGAGTATTATGAAGGATGAAACATTAGTAATGTTGAAAATGCATGTTATGGTGCATTTATATGGTATTGCTATGCTTCTAACAAGTGACCATAGCCCCAACGGTTTCATCCTATTGTCACAAGATTTGATTTGCTACTAGTGAGCATCCATAGCCCCGATGGAGATACTTGCATGTCTCATGTGATATGGAATTCCTTTCCCCAATACTTTACCTTTTTATGAAATTTGATTCTCTTTTGTTTAGAGAGAGGTAGATGGGAGGATTCTAGCTCTCCTTTAAAGTCAGTAGGGATGAGACCTATGATAGTGAGATTTGCTAACTTGATTATCGATGAGAAAACTCTCAGAGTAACGTTCTCTGGAAAACTATAGATGTCTCTCCCAAATAATTTCTTTTTATTTAACACAATACAATGGTATGTTCTTAGGTAAGGTCCATGGTTCTCTATGTCATTGTACCATTTTTGTATATTGATGAAATATGTTCCTCTATTATATCTAACTTGTGGTAGTGCAAGACAAATAAACATGATTAAAATGGGATGTATCTTGAAGCCAAGTCACAAATTTATAAGGTTGCTGACACCAACTGTGCTACTATTTAGAAGTATAACCAATATTTCACTATCATAAATTCGAGAAACCTGAGATGGATGTTTTCAAGAAGAAAAACAAAATATATGAAAATTGAACAAGATTAAAAAATGTTGGAAAACAAAATTAGAAACTGAGTAGGAAATGAAAAGTGAAAATGAAATTTTTAATTATGTACAAAGGAAGAGTTTCCCTAAAGGCTAGTTGATGTATGGCTTGAGAATCATTCCATTAATAGGGAGGAGGTCAGCTTCCCCTTGAAGTTTTTTTAATCGATAAGAACCTTTCTAGGGATGATTTTAAGGATGGAAATTTATTTTAAAATGTAGAAACCTTGGCAAATATTACTAATCCTTCATATGCCAACTATAAATGATTGGCAATATTTTTGGTAAAATATTCAAATTTCTAAGGATTTTATATAGTTTTCATAAAATTTTGGCGATTTTTAAGGTAAAATAGTTTTATCTTATGAATTTGGGTGAATCATTTTTAAAATAGCTAATCTCATTTTTGGAAAAACCATGAAAAATTAGCCCATGAGCTAAATTTAGCCCCTAAAATCATCCCTGAACCTTTCCCAATCTTCTCTTTGATAACAAATGGCCCAAGCCATAATTGTTGTTATTTTGAATGTTTCCCTTTATCTTGATGTGGCTTGTCCCATTTGGGGACAAATCCCAAACTTGGAATTCCCTCTCAACCTAAAATATCTTATCAAACCAGCGTTTAACGATCTATTGATGAGTCTCAAAATTTCCTTTATCTTTGGAATGAATTTCTTCTAATCTCAACAAGGTATTGATATATCGTTGAATGATGAGACATTCTTTTCCTTGAGACTATTGGGTGAGTTGTAGGGAAGGAATATAGATATTTGAGGGAAAAATAATTTATTTCCCATAGACAAGAAAATATAAGGAAGTCCCTATGGAAGCATTTGGAGTGATGTGATCATCCCAAAGTGTGTTTGATAGAGAATCATGCCAATTTCTTCGATGATAATATACGGTTCCTTTAAGGATATAGATTATGTTTTTGTTTGTGGATTTGTGCAAGCCATTACCCTCAGGATAATAGTTGGTTGAGTACCTCAAAATAATTCCCCTTTTTAAGGAAAACTTAGATAACTTCAAATATGAAAAATAAGTTTCATTATCAAACACTAGAGAGTTAGGAACTCTAAACCTTGCGATGGTGTATTGTTCAAGAAAATTAATCCCTACCTATTACAAACAAAAATGTCACACTTAAGTGTCACACCTATTTATACCTAAGTGTCTCAAGTGTCATATGCACCTTACTAAGTGTCATATGCACCTGACTAAGTATCTCATGCACTTTGTCAAGTGTCATATTCACCTTACTAAGTGTCTCATGCACTTTAATAAGTGTCACAACACCTTGACACCATGAGTGAACATTTGTCACAATCCTCAGTGGCGTCACCATTTTTCTTTTATGATAAATCTTACCCTACGGATAGGTTAAGCTCCCCTTTGTACCAAGACCCCTTCTTTAGTCCAAAGATAGAAGTAAAAAAATGGTTGCTACTTTCCTTATATATCTAGTTCATAACCAATCAAAATGAGAAAGCGAAAGAGTATGGCATACCTTGTTTCAATGTTTTTCCTCTTTGCTCCAAGCTTCAATCTTGATCTCCATTCTCCTTAGAGAAAGTTGGGACCTACGATGAACAACAAAGAAATCCTTTATCCTACTCTATGTGATTAGATAAAAAATATCTTTCTATACCCGATTTGACTTAAGAATAGACATTACAATGAACAATCATAATGAAATATTCTAACCAGCAGGATACTACAAAGAGTATTGATATTCAACCCAATAGAAAATCTAAGTTTCCTTGCATGATTTGTACAGAGGAACACTACACAAAAAAATTCCCTCGTTGAGAGAAGTCTTTAAATTTCTAAAGGGTACCCCCCTGCCCCTAGTGTTAACTAACCCTTTCCCAATTCAGTAGCAACATCTTTTTACACAAAATCTTGCCCCTCCACAAGGGGAAAATGTAGGTGATTCCCACCATGGGGATGCTTCCTCAAGCTCCTCCCATGTCTATATGCATAAGGAGGTAGTTAATTTAACAACTTCATAAAATACTTATGACATTATTTCAAGTAATCATACAAATGGAAAGGTTATCGATCATCCCTCCACATCAACGCCTCCTCCATATTCCACCCCTCTTTAGATTGAGAAGCTAATTTCTGACACAGTGTTTCACCCATCCAAGGGAAAAATTCAAAAAATGACATTTAATCCAAGTGCTTGCGTCGCCCAAAACTACAATATTGTTGAATATTTGGGGCAAGAAACATGTTCTATGCCACCCCTCGAAGTTCTACAAAACTAAAGTCAATGTAGAATCCTATTGTCAGCCATTGGAGCTATGTCTTTAGAGGAATGAAATATGATTACGTTTAATATGGACTATTTTAAGGAGAGGCTCTTACACCACCTAGCATTCGAAATTCAAATTTTGTTTGGTGGAAAGAACATCTATCACATTATTTTGGATGAAGGAGCCTCCACCTGTGACATGTCTTTGTCTTGTTGGAGATCCATTGGTTCTCCTAAACTTAATGAGTCTCTTACCACCATTAAAGAGTTTAATGTACATGGTTTGTAACCTCATAGACTCTTTTAGTCTTTAGATGTGACATTGAAGGGTAAAAATGTTTCATTTGATATCAAAGTGGTTTACGTGCCCCTGGATTACAATTTTTCACTTGTTCTTAATTGGTATTATGAGATGATTATTGTCACATCTTAAATGTTTCATATTTTACAATTTCCCCATGAACGAAAAATTTTCATTATTGACCAACTTAACTATTGCACTATAGATATCCATGATTCTACAGTGAATATTGTCCCTTTTCTAGGTTCCAGTATTGGGTATGAGAGTGTAGGAATAGGTCTCCTTAAGGATTCCTTGTTGATGGGGAATTTTACTTTGCCTCCTCCTGAGACCCCAAAGGTTTCCATGCTAAATTTTATTTATACTCATGTGAAACAATCCCTGGAATTACTTGATCCTTTGGTAGTACCTGGTCTTTATGAGCATAGTTCTTTTCATGTTTCAAGATCATTAAAAAATGAAACAAATGCTTACAATCATAGTTCATTGTCTCTATCAAGATTATTGAAAAATGAAACAAACACCCCTCCATTCGAATCAAGTCTCCCTATAGAATGAATACGTGAACCTTATTTTCCTCTACCTTGTGAAAATATTCCTAATAGTAGTCGGATCCCTGAAAAAGGAAAGAACAAGAGTCGGAGGAGAAAAAAATGCTTGGGGAGGAAGTATCTAGCCGATAGACATCATGCTCGATAGCAGCCAATAGCTTCTACCATGCAAGTTGTGGGAAAAATACCTATAGAGAGACACATTTCTAGGAGTGATCCTCTCTTGGGGGTCGTTCCCATAAAAACGTAGTAGTATTTTCCAGAACAAGATTAGTGTTTGTTCTTTCTCTTGCTCATAAATACATGAGAATAGGTTACCGATATTAGTATTTTTTCTTTATATTTCTCATTAAAACATGAGAATAGGTCATCGATTATACTTTAATCTCTTTTTCATACTCGTAAAATCTATATGAAAAAAGAACTCTTTGGAGTCTCCTTTAAGTTCTTTTCAGACTCCCTAAACATGAAAATATTGTCGAGTGAGCTTGTTTCCTTTCACACTCATTAAAAGGTTTGAAATGGTGTCTTTCGCGTGGTACTTTATCTCTTTTTAGACATCACGAGACTAATTACAAAAAATGGAATACTCTAGTCAAGCATGACTAGAAGAGTTATTCCTTGAATGTTTTTACACCTTTTTTGGTCTTGGGAGACCAAATTTACAAAAACCTCACCCATGGAGTCATATTTAAGTTCTTTTCCGACTCTCTAAATGTAAAAACACACTGATTTTACCTTTTTTGGGCTCGTAAAATTATGCACTGAAGGACCTATGTGGGACCAATCCCAAAGATCCATACAGGACTGAACCCCTCCTTCTTTAGGTTCATTAAACATATATCGAGGGAATCATCGAAGGTAAGCTATACCAAGCATCTATTATCCTCCTGAAGCTCGTTAAGAAACAAAGAGGTAATCACCAATGATGGTTGGGGGAAATTGAAAGAAGCGGGTCAAGTTTTTTGGAATCCATTATGGTAGGTATTGCGGTATCCCTTGAATATGGTACTTGCTTGTGTCTTGTCTTATAGTTGGTTAATCTTCTTGTCTTTGAGTCATACAAATTCCATGAGTCGTTATGATTTTCTATTCCAATCGAAGATTGATCTTATTTTCGTCACATTATGTTCTTGGTACTCGTCGAGTCAATGCTTCCAATTCATTTTTCATGCCTCATAATGTTCAGGGGAATTTTCATTCCAAATCAACCATCTACAGTATTACCATTTTCCATTCTTGTGTCATTCCATACTCATTTAATACACCATATCAAATCACTTTCCTCTGTCATTTTTGTGTCGATGATAGGGGATACATCAAGGTACCTTGGGAATCATTTTCATCATTGGTGATTTCCCTCTCACTTGTTAATGGTATACATAAATGACTAGTAATCAAGTGGTTTCTACCATGTTCGACATCAATTCATCTATTTGTATGGCTAGAATCATATTGTTTTAGGATCAGGACGAAGACCATGGGTTGGTTCTCACTATGTTATGTTTTTTTCCCATGATGCGATGGATATCATTTGAACATGTAAAATCTCCATGCTCGAGATATTACTGATACATATACTTTCACATACATCCACATTGTATTGATGTGTGACTATGTTTTATCATCTCGTAGCTCCACTATGTATTTTTTTTTATTGCAATCGGTTCATTCAATGGAGGTATGGATCTACACTGTATCTCTGGTGTCCATATCCTTAGTCAATATTATCATGGATCCATCATGTTTTGGTCGGAAGCCATGCTTTGAGTCAACTCGTATTATGATCATAGGCATGCCTGACATGGGAATGAAAAGATATATTAATATTTTTTTATGTTTTTTTTCATCTTTTTCCAGGTTCTCCTACTCCAATGCCCTAACATTGAAGTATTTGTAAAGTGTTTTGGCCATCATTTTCTCTTCTGACCTGAAACTTTAGGGGGAAGTTTTTACACACCAAAATGTCACACTTAAGTGTCCCATGTATTTACACCTAATTATTGCAAGTGTCTTTAATTTTTGTATGCACCTTACTAAGTGTCACATGCACATTTTCAAGTGTTGTACACACCTTACTAAGTGTCATGTGCACTTTAATAAGTGTCACAACACCTTGACACCATGAAAGAACATTTTTCACAATCCCTAGTCAATGTGGAGGAGAAATATATCATATAAAATACTATCTGCACATGAATTATTCATTATTAATCATAAAAAGGAAATTAATTTAGTGTGACAATCCACCTCACATTTAATTTCCTAATCTTAAGGAGAAGTTGAGAATATTGTGGATGGTTGAGAGATTTTCTCAAACCAATATCCTAATTTGATGGATCTTGAGAGCTATTTCATCCTTAAAATCCTTGAGAGATATTTTCTCCTTCAAATCCTTGATAGATATTTTCTCTATAAAAATCTTGAAGATCCCAATTTAGTGGATCTAGCTAGTGATATTCTCCATGGTGGTTAAGCCTCCAAATCATGTATACTGAGGGAAATCCAAGGTGAAAGGAGGAAGGTTTTAGGTGTCAAACCTTTTATATTGGGGGAAAAATCCGTTGAAGCATCAACATTTTGATTTCAATAATTTCATGCAAGGGATGGATGAAGAGAGCTTGGACAAGATTGCATCGAAATCAACTTGATTTGTAAGTGCCTTCTTTTTCCATTTAATAATAACTTGGTCTATTCCTTTTGTTATTATTGTTCATTGTAATTTCTCTTCTTATGCCAAATTTGGTATAGATAGATATATTTTATCTAATCGCATAGAGTAGGATAAATTATTTCTTTGTTGTTTATCGCAGGTCCCAACTCATGCTAAGGAGCTTGGAGATCAAGCCTCGGGATTGGAGAAATAAGGACAGACATATAAACAAGGTACCCCATACTCTTTCTCTTTCTTGTTTTGATTGATTAAGAACTAGATCTATAATAAATGTAGAAACCATTTGTTTAATTTTGGATTTGGACCAAAGAAGGGATCTTGGTCCAAAGGGGAGCTTAACATGTCTACAAGGTAATATTTCTCATAACATTACCTCTTCATTTATCGTGATCAACGATATTTCTTCAATACAACGTGTAAAATAATCACTAACGGTTAGAATATACCTATTTTTCTTAGAGGAGCATGGATTAATATCACCCATGAATTCCAACCCCCATTGTTCAAATGGTTCTTCAATAGCAACAGGATGAAGTGGGGTAGAAACTTTGTATTCGCTTCCTACAACTTTTTGGCATGCTTCAAAACTTTGTGAATATGAATGGAAATATTTGAAAAATGTGGTCCAATATTATCTAACTATTAACATTTTGTGACATGTTGTGTCTCATGAAAATGGACTCCTACTGGTCTGTCATGCATGTATTTAAGGACCTTATCAGTGTCTTTTTTTTTAGGCACCAGACTAGCACTCCATCATAGTTATTTCTAAACAGGATTCCATGTAGAAGTTGATATTATAGGGAATTGAATATGAGTGCTCGCTTATTCTTAGCATTAAGGTGATCTGGGGTTATGCCATGTGGCATATAATATTTGAGATCATTATAATATGATATTTCAATAGTTGGAATATAAGTAACATGTTTTGTATACATCGTTGGTTCTTCTTCCCAGCGTCTTCTTCTTGATCTTCATCACTAGTATCTTGTGTCACTAGTTTTCCAAGGCCTTGTTGTTTCACAATGTTGGTTGGTTTAAATTATAGGTTATATTCTTGTAATATCATCATTGAATTATCTCATCTTTCTCCCATCTCTCTTTGGATGAAAAGAGATATGACCTCTGGCTGAGGGACAATAAATTTTGTGCGATTCTTTAGAATATAAGCTCTAAATTGTTTGATATCTTTATGGAAAACAAAATATTACTTATCCACTAGTGAATAATTCATCAAATCACCTTGTAGTATAGTTATCATGAATTCAAAAGGATATTTATCTCCTTTCTCATGTTTTTGTGTGAGAACTTCTAGAAGGGAATGATCATAGGCAAAGGTGTACAATAAGAAATCATTCGTGAAATGTGGACTTCACAAAGATGGGGAAACAACTATGGTGTCTTTGATATTCTCAAATTTTTCCTTCTTTATTGGTTTCCATTTCAAATAAACATCTTTCTTAGTCATTCTTTGAAGTGGTTTAGCAATTTTGGAAAAATATGGAAGGAATATAGTCCCAAAATTGATTTTTCCAAAAAATGATTGCATTGATTTCTTACTATGTTGTGGAGGGATTTGAAGAATGGATTTTTCCCTTTCCATATCTACCGAAATTCCATTTTTGGAAATCACATGCACCAACAATATTCATTTTGAAACAAAAAACATAGTCTTATTGGGATTCAATGAGATCCCATATTTTCTATTTCGTTCAAATATTTGTTTCAGATGTCTTGGATGGTCTCCTCTCTTCTTCAAACAAACATAGACATATTCAAGATAAACCACCACACTTTGACTGATTAACCCTCTGAAAGAGATATCCTTTTCTCTTTGACATGTATCTCCTATATTAATAAAACTAGAGGGTATTCTCTTGTATGCATACTTCCCCCAATAGGTTAGGAACATGGTTTTTAATCGATCAGGTTTTTCTATGAGAACTTGATTGCATCCTAAAAGCCCATATAGTAAAGAAAACAACTTGGAGCTGGAGATGAGCTGCAATATATTCTCCATAGGGGGGACATGATAGTTGTCTTTCTCGGAAGCACATTTCAGGTTCCAAAATTCTATTCATATTCTAATTTATCCCAACTACTTCCCAACATGGACCATGTTTGAAACCCAAGTTGAATGTCAAAATTTAAAATAGATTTGGGCATCTAATGATTTCTTCAGTTCCTTTTGGATAAGAAGTTTGAGAGTCAGATGTATCTTTATGAGGTTTTGTTGGAATAGCTTGACACCCTCTATAATGGTAATCACGTGTTGCGTTATCTAGGTATCACAAGTTTTAAGATCATCATAATTCCAAGAAAAAACATCTCGATATCTCTTAAACAACTCTATGAGTGTGTGTTTTTCTACCTATGAACAACAACTGTCCATATTAACATACTTGGGTTGTTCATATGTTCCTATATTAACCAAAAAGTGAGTCATGGTTGAACTATTGGTTTTCTAGTTGGTAGGCTTTCTGAACTTTGATTGCAAATCAAATACTTTCTCTAGAGTTAGAACATTCTTCTAGACACAATTTGCCTTTACTTTTCTTGTCTCATCCCAATAAGTCTATAGTTCTTGTTGATGGGATTCATCATCGATCACTACATTTTGAAAAGTGTCTAAATTGGTGAGAAAGTTGATAATTTGAACATCATTGTTGAATACTCTCCATTTTGTGATGTTGTCTGTTATTGAGGGCCTAAAAATCATTTCAACCAAAAAACCATCATTAGGAGGTATTAAACTAGATGTCTCATTGGCTAATATATATTCATCTATATTTTTATTATGACGTATAGAAGTAATGTTTAATGCATCTAAAGAGTAGGGAAGATTCTATACCTCTTTTAGATATTCTTTGAGATGCGGTGATAGGCAATGAATGGTGTTTCTTACCTATCAAACATAGATTTCTAAGTCACTGAACATCTTGAGATACTTCACCTTTAGATAAATAGTGTTTTTCAGACCTTAGACCAAGGCTTCACATTTCACAGTGTTATTGGTTCATTCAAATTCTATATGATAGAATATGGGTGTCTTGCATTGTTCAGGATCAATCAACACACACCCTGCTCTGGCTCCTTCTTGTGTCTTAGATCCATCAAAGAACATAGATCGGATGTTATAAATTTTTGTTTTGATAGTTGATATAAAACCTAAGTTAGTTAATATGTTAAAAGAACCATTATGTTTTCATTGAAGGAATTCAGATTCTAAATATAGTTTTACTTCTAATTTTTGTGTTTCATAGAAGCCATGGTCAATCTCAAAAGACTAATTACTTGAGAAGGAATGTGAAAAATTGACAGGTTCATTCTTACCTTCCAATTTTATTACCTTGTATTTCATGTGAGCATTGAACTCCCTTAAAATACAGTTATATTTCTAAACTACCCCAAACAATATGAAATTAAAAGACAAGAGAAAGAAAAAAAGGTGTACCTTAGGTCCTTTCAGCTATTGTAGACCTCCTTCTCCTTTGTAGTTTCTTGGACTGTTGGTCTCCTCCCAAATATTACCTGCAAACAATTTAGACGAAAAAGCTACATGATACTCTATCTCTACTTATAAATGTTAGGGTTCATAGATAAATGTAAATGCATTGATCAATTAAGCACAAAAACACAATATTTGGGACAAAAAAGAACTCTTTTATTCAGATATGAAGATTACAAAAGTTACAACCTTCTTATCGGAAGACTCTCTGCAAAGAAGTTCCAAGATCCTCTTATTGTTTCTCCAAGTGCATCATTCCTAGGATGCATCGCAAAATCAACTGATCTCCTTGGGGAAATGGAAGGGATTTCATAGGGAGAAAGGGTTGAGGCCAAATATTAGAAAGGGATGCAAAACTTGGGCTAGAGGGGAAAGGGATTTTGGTAGAGTTTATTTATTCTAATGATTGTTGTTGGAATGAGACCCCAAGAACTCTTTTTATATGATAAAAAGATGGTTATTCAGTTTGGGGATGGGATAGAATGGGTAAAATGTTTTGGAAACCCTCGATAGCCCATAAACTCCGCTGAATTCCTTGCAACTTTTGGAGGAAAACGCGAGTTGTTTAGTATGCATATTGTGTATGTACGGGATCTTTATAGTATGAATCATGTGTATTTATGCGGGATTTTTAGTATTCAACATGCGTCTATATCCATACAATAGTGTAGCAGGACACGTACATGGTCCAAAAAATGGTTTTTTAAAGAGAGATCCTCAATAGTAATTTGGAAAATTGTGCAAGTAGAAAGGCCAATTTCATGTATGCATAGGTAGGGAAGTTTAGGGCTATAACATATGCCCCCTAATGTGTGAGGTCATAATATAAAATAATGTCCAAAATACATCACAATATCTTTACCAATGGGAAGGTACAAAGTCGAGGGATCCTGGGACCAAAGTTTGGGAGCGTGCCATCTACAAAATAATAATAATCTCTCTTAGGTGGGAATACCCATGCTTTGAATGAACTAATCATGCTTGCCAATCAAGTACACTGCCGATCCATTTCATAGAAATTTTTATATAAAGTGTATCCATGAGAAATACATAGTGGATCTACATCGCAAAATCATTTGATGATATTCCGGTACAATATAATATGCATATTTAAGAATCATTGATGCCTATGACTAGAGATGAGGACACCATAACTCAAGAAATTTTTTCAATATCTTCAATAGCTTAGGTAGGAGTACAATAGGATTGTAAGACTCACTACTCTGAGGTCTTCAACATGTCCTCGGGGAAAGAATCATTGGATGGACAACTCATAAAATTCAGGAGATAGACTGTAGAATTGTCGACTCAGGTTGGATAAAACATCCCTTGGAAAAAATCACAAAAGATTGTCAGACTTAGGAAGTGTAATATTGACATAATTCTTTGATGCAGGAGGCATCACAAACTCTCCATATGTTTGGAAGAGTAACCAAATGGAGGAGGACTCAAATCTATGTAGTGAGAACAAATTCCTAAGGTCGTACTATATCCCAATGCTTGATGAACAAACAAAAGGGTGTGCTTTGTCCAAGGGAGACTATCTTGTTGCCAGAAAAACAAAATTGATATATCCTGTCCCATCTTTTTGGAATAATTCATTTTTTTTTCTTTTTCAAATTTTTAATGATCTTGAAAAATAATAAAAGAATGCTAGATTACAAAGAAGGAACGATTGTCATGAGAAATAAAACTATTTCCATATGCATGGAACATACTGATGCTCGGTGCAAAAAGACATGTGTAGGATAAGGACACTAGGGGAAAATTCCTCCATGGGTCAGGGTGTCAGATTGCAAAGAGAAAAAAGTGTTGCAAGGCTTGCATATAAGGAATTATTTAAAGGTTCAGTTGAGAGAAACATGGAGCTGGCATTAGGACAAAGACGCAAATATGAGATCCACATTGTGATTAATCATGACAAAACAAGACTCCTTCCATGTGAATTTTTACGATCCCAAAGAAGGTAAGATCAGTGGTTTTTTCACATTTAGAGAGTCTGAAAAAATGCTAAAAAGAACACTCTAGGGAGTTCATTCTTCAAAATTAATCTAGTCAGTTTGAAAAAAGGTTTAACTTATACCGAAAAGACGTCTCTTCAATACCATTTTAATGAGTGTGATTGAGACAAAATCACTCGATGATCTTTTCAATTTTAACGAGTCTAGAAAGATCTTAACTATGGAATGACAATGTTTTTCTAGTTTTCGTCTTCATATCCTGAAAAATTATAAAATATAACTGAGGACAGCTCTCCTAGCGAGACAAGTTTCCTGAGGCGTATATGTTTCCTAAATAATTTATTGGCTGGAAAAAGGGTTAAAATCATGTTGAATATATGTTCTTTCTAGACAAATTAATGAGTGTGAAAGGAACATGGACACTTGGTGATATTTTCATATTTAGGGAGTTTGAAAAGATATTAACTATGGACTCTGAGGGGGTTCCTTCTTCATAAGTAATCCCTAAGGGCCGAAAAAGAGATAAACCAAAACCAAGGAGAATGTTCCTTTTTCAAAAATTTAGTCCCTTAGGCCCGAAAAAGGGTTAAATTTACACCTGCAAATACTCTCCTAATGAACCGAAGTTCCTCGGGCATACCTTTATTCGTAAAATTAGTCATTCGAACCGAAAAAGGGTTAAACTACCACCAGAAAGATGTGCCTTCAAATTTTATTTTGGAGAGCATGAAGAGAAACAAGATCGCTCAACAATCTTTTCAATTTTTGAGAGTCTTAAAATGGCTAAAAGAAGACTCTAGCGAGGATTATTTTCTCAAGTAATCCAGAAAAGATCGAAAATAATAAATATAGTCTCGTTGGATGTTTCTTTCAAAATTTAAGCGAGCTTGAAAGACAACAAACCGTGCTCATTAGGGAGTCTCATGGGTAAGGCCAAGAATGATTATTAGAAAGAAGAATGAGGCTTCAATATGTAATCATAGAGGGATTAACAAGGACTCCCAATCCTATAGTCAAAACTCACAACATGGATGCCACAATGTAGCAAAGGATCTACCTAGGGAATCCATGTAGAGGAAGGATCTACCACCTAATTACAACACTTCTAAAGTAGTAGAGAATGTTATGGATCACACTTTGGTGGTATCAATCCTAAGGTGAAAAGAACCAGGAAACAAATAATGAAAAAATGAAATTAGGGAAAATCCTAACCTATATGCCAGTTTCAAGGTCAATACCTATTAGAACGGATCGATACGATGAACAAATGTCGAATAAAAAAATGTCTCCAAGATCTTGCATATAAGGCCAATAACACTCATCTAGAAGTTAATAAATCCAATATAGAAAACAAATTCAGAAAATAAGAGATGCTACTAAATACAAAACTTGGATTGTACAATATGGTACAAAGCACCAC
>SNQJ01S0071527.1:46291-78404 GCA_010110895.2 Picea sitchensis | reverse complement strand
AAAGATACTTTTCCCATCCCAAATACATGAGTCTTATATGTTTTATGTCATTTGTGTTTAATCTCTAACCCCCTAGTAGAACAATAGTATGCATGCAAAAGTTTTGTCTTGATTGTAGGATCGCTTTGTGGAAGGAGCAGTAGCAGCAAGGAGACAAAGCTCAACGGAGGAGCTACATCAACCGTCGATAAAAAGGTTGGTTAGTTCTTCCCTTGTTTGTTTAAAGAAAAGGGGTTTAGATTCATGGTAGAAGGTTAAAGGTAGCTTAAGAAGGGTCATGATCTGCGTACAAGTTTAAAGCCCTAGCTTGTTAGTCCGTAGGGTAGAATACCCCACAACACCCTTCCAATCCATGCCATGGCATTCCATTCCCATGCCATTTCCATGCCATGCCATTACTTTTCCATGTCTTTCGAATCCATGTCATGCCATTCCTTCACTTTCCTTTCCTTCACCTTCCTTGCCTTTCCTTCACTTGTCATGCCTTCACTTTCCTTGGATTTCCTTCACTTGCCTTGCCTTCATATTCCTTGCCTTGCCTTGCCATGTCTTGCCTTGCCTTTCCATTCCTTGCCTTATCTTTCCTTGCCTTTCCTTTCCTTCACTTGTCATGCCATGTATATCCTAACATGATTCACTTTCCTTACCTTTTCCTACTTTCCTTACTTGTCTTACCTTACTTTCCTAACTTGCCTTACTTTCCTTACCTTTCCTTTCTTTGACTTACCTTTCCATGCTTTGCCTTCACTTTCTTTTCCTTTCCATGCCTTACCTTGCCTTACCTTATATTTCCTTCACTTTCCTTACATTTCCATGTCTTTCCTTCAATTTCCCTTCCTTTCCATGCCTAAATGCCAAACATACTAGTCAATGACTCATTAATGCACTCAAGTGTTTGTTTAGGTTGTGTAGTGGGTATATGTAAATTTTGTTAAACCCATCAATTATTAATAACATTTATTCATTCTTACATGATGTCCACTAAGCTTATTGATTTTGATCAATACAATGAGAGAGTTCACATGGAAACTAGATCTTAGAATGGGTATCATTTTCCAGCCACAAACAAAGGTTTTGAGGTTACATTTCATGACATACCATAGAAAGTAATTCCTTTCTACCAAAATTCCTCCAAGGAGACTTGAAACCATTATTATTTTCCCTTCACCATATATGATATTTTATTGCACATTACTACCAAACTTTTGGGTTAGAGCACACAAGGAGACAAAGGACCTTCCCAAACCCAATCCCACAAACATGTTCATGCAATTCCATTTCCATTCCATGCCATCACCATGCCATTGTCATTTCTTTCAAATCCATTTCCATGCCATTCCATTACCACGCCTTTCCATGCCATTCTATTTTCATTCCCTTCCAATCGATGCCATGGCATTCCATTTCCATGCCATTTCCACGCCATGCCATTATAGTTCCATGCCTTTCCAAGCCATGTCATACCATTCCTTCACTTCCCTTTCCTTCACTTGCCTTGCCTTTCCTTCACTTTCCATGCCTTCACTTTCCTTACCTTCACTTGTCATGCCTTCACTTTCCTTTCCTTGCCTTCACATGCCTTTCCTTGCCTTGCCATGTCTTGCCTTGCCTTTCCATTCCTTTCCTTTCCTTGCCTTCACTTGCCATTCCATGTCTAGCCTAACAAGGTGTTAAATTTTCAGACATATGTAATAAGCACTAAGAAAAACCCTAGTGCCAAAGATACACCAACAAATGATTTTTCAGTTGATGGAATGATAACAGAGGGGCCCCACTAGCTGACAATAGGTGCTGCAGATCTAACGAAACTAATGGTTTGTCCACCCGAGTATCGGTTTGAGTTTTATCACGAGTTGCAACTCACCTCCTCAATCCGTTCAGGGACATGTGGCCAATTTGGTCTAGGGGCATAAAATCCAAACCGAGCAGCATAACAAATTTTTGTAAACTCCCCCAAGTATCTTTGACAAAGGCCCACACGAATACACTACCTACAAACTACCGACATGGTTTTCTTGAAAATCGACCTCCTCTTCAGAAATTGCACTATGCCTCATTGAGAAAAACCCTAGTGACGAAGATACACCAATAAATGGTTTTACGATTGATGGAATGATAACGGATGGGTCCCAATAGCTAAAAATTGGTGCTCCTGATCCAATGTAACAGATGGTTCGTCCATCTGAGTCCCGATTTGATTTTTATTGTGAGTTGCTACTCACCTCCTCAAGTCATTCAGGGACACGTGGCCAATTTGGTCTGGGGGCATAAAATCCAAACCGAGAAGCATAACAAAGTTCCCTAATCTCCCACAAGGCTATTTTTCCAAGGCCCACATGACTACACTACCCAAAAATGCTCAACATAGTGTTCTTGAAAATCGACCTCCTATTCATAAATTGCATTATGCCTCATTGAAAAAACCCTAGTTCTAGAGATACTCCAACAAACAGTTTTTTGGTCCATGGAATGACAATAGAGGGGCCACACTAGCTAAAACCCGGTGCTCTAGATCTAATGCAAATGACTGTTCATCCATCTGAGTCCTGGTTTGATTTGTATCGTGAGATGCAACTCACCTCCTCAAGTCATTCGGGGAAATGTGGCTAATTTGGTATGGGGGCATAAAATCCAAACCGAGCAGCATAAAAAAAAATTGTAAGCTCCCACAAGTCTATTTAGCCAAGGCCCATGTGAATACACTACCCACAAACGCATGACATAGTGTTCTTAAAAATCGACCTCCTCTTCAGAGATTGCACTATGCCTCATTGAGAAAAACCCTAGTGTCATAGATAGTCCAACAAATGGTTTTCTTGCCGATGAAATGAAAGCAGAGGGGCCCCACTAGTTGAAATTCAGTGCTCCGGATCCAATGCAACTGAAGGTTCATCCATCTGATTCCTGGTTTGATTTTAATCATGAGTTTCAACTCACCTCCTGAATCCATTCATGGACATGTGGTCTGTAGCGCACCCATTGTACAAAGATCATACAGATATCATATATCCAATGCATTTAAATGAATAAACACATTTAACTCAGAGTAAAACATATCATTACTGCTATAATTAAACAATCCATAGCATTCCATATTAATTTGTATACACAGCGGAAAACATGATAACATTTACAGTAGAGGCATGATAAAATGTGATAAAACATAGTTAGACACTTATCTTGTAAAAATGGTGGAATCCACCAACCAAATGCAGGCCTTCCATGAACCTCCCAGCCTTAGCCCGCGCTGCTCATCAACTCAGCAGTGGGTCACTCCCAAGCTGGGACTAAGCTCCACCCCAAGGCAAGGAATCTAGGTTCAGGCTGAGGTTACAGGGAAAAAAATCACACACAACCACAAGGATGGAATTCTCTCCCAGGAATATCCCATGCTCACAACCCACAGACCCTCATTCCCCACATGCCTGTTCCACCCCAGGAGAATGCACCTTCTCTATCACCTGGACAGTCCTTTGGCTGCTAATCTCCCTTACCTTGGGTTACAGGAACATACTGGATCAGAAGTCTCCAGGCTCTATTTCTTTTGTCGCTTAATCTCCTACCTTAAGTTACAGAACATACCTGACTGGGAAAGTTCTGTGTCGGTGAAGCATGTGGTTCTTCCTGTGAGTTCTCCTTCCTCACACTCTTCACCTAGAGGGAGTCAGCCATGTGCCAACAAGCCTCATACAGCCTAGCATTATATAGTCTCAAATAATTCCACCGGAAAAATGCATAATGCTCAAAAATGATTCTACAATCACTGTGGATGGCTTCACAGCCACGGTACTGAACAACAGGAAATTCTTGCATAGGCTCTCTCATCTTTCCCAAACAAGCAAGACTCTTCCCCGAAATCAACATAGGCTTCACGTAGGTCAATAATACATGAGATTTCTCGGGACCGCATAATGCATATCTCGAGTCAGCTGTGGTCTCTCACTCTAAGGTTCTCTATATAGGAGATATTAGTCCCATCAGCCAGAAGCTCCCTACGATCTCGCATAATCCGTGGAATGGGAATGGAATGAATGGAAGCCACAGCCACCGGCTATTTTGTTCTGCATGCACCCCGGTTGACACTTGTCACCCATGGAACTCCATGCCCACCAAAGACACATGTTCCTCCCACCACTTAGATTCTCGTAACCTTCCAAAAGGACTTAGGATAGAAACATATGATGTAATATAGCCCTTTGGAATAATATTAAAATATTATTCCCGTGCTTAAGCCCCCCTAGGGCTCAACACTTAGCCCCTTTCCCACCTTCCAAACTCTAATTCCTTGCCCACTGGTGGATGCTCAAATTCCCCCCTTCACCATTCATCAGAGCCTGTCTACACCCGGCTAGCTGTTTATATTTTATTAAATGTTCTCCATACATACAAGTAAAACAGCAAGCTCCTGGCCTTCACACTCAAGCTCCCTAGTCAACACACATAAGCCTCCCAAATTTTATAAAAACTTGGCTCACCAAATTTATAAAGAATAATTACAATTTCTTTCAAAACATGATTCTAGTAATGGGGCTCGGCCTTGGGACACTACAATCCCCCCCTTATTTTTGTAATCATTCCTCGCAACTTACACCTGGCATCTGCAAGCCTTCAAAATTTTCAAAAGATGCGGGTACTCTACCCACATAACCTCTTCATGCTCCCATGTCGCATCCTCGTGACCATACCATGTCCACTAGACCTTTAAAGCTCTAGCGTAGCTCGACATGGAGTCAAGTTTTCTTGTCCACGGCGCATACTATGCACTTGCGGACACCTTTCTTCCTCGGGTTCCACTTGAATCACATTCAACGATAACATGATTAGCATCAGGTACATATTTTAAAAAGTGAAACATGAAACACATTATGTACATTCATAGATGTAGGTAATGCAAGAATATAACCGCAATCTAATCCTCTCCGTGATCTCAAATGTCTACAAATCTTGGCATATATCGCTAACTTGGCGCAACTTCCCAAATTTCGAACTCCTTTTAGTTTTCAATTTCTCAGAAAACATGATCACCCACTTTGGAATTTCCCTTCAGGTTATGTTACCGTCACAACTTTTCTCGGCCGTCCGGCAGCCTTTTAAATTATGTTTAATTTTATCATTTGGTTCCTCCATCTCTTTGAGTAGTTCGTGTCCTACTACTACCCTGTCAACTGGATTATCCCAACCATCGAGAGTGTTGCCAGAATTTCTTCCATAAAGCGCTCGAATGGGGGTCATCATCTCTCAATGATGCATGATACCCATTATTGTAGGCTAATTCTACCAAATGCGTAGTCTTCCCACTTGATGGTTTATCCATCACATACATTCTCAAGATGTCTCTATTACTTTCCTCACACATAATTGCCTATCCATCGTGACTCAGATGATATGCTATGCCAGTTCATATCGCTTTCAATCCTTTGAATAGCCCCTTTCCGTAAATTTGAAGCGGAATTTCGGTCTCTATCGTATTACGTTGTCTTGGGAATTCCAAGCGCAGGTAAACTCTTTAGGAAAAAATTCAAAGAACATCGGCCGCCTGTAAGTGGTTTCGGAATAAAATGGGTGCCTTTAGTAAGTTTGGCTCCACCACCACCATGAGGATCAATCATGTTGCTTGCTTGTTCCGCAATCTTGTGATAAAATCCATTGTTACCACGCCCCATTTTCATTCATGAATGGGAAATGGTTGCAACAACCCCAAGTAGGGTGCATATGTTCGCAATTTTCTAGCACTCCATACATCTCGGGCGATGTATTCAACATTTCTTTCTTCAAACCCATGCCTAAAATAATGGCTTTTGACTGCTAACACAGTCTTCTGATATCCAAGATATCCAGCATAATCCATGTTATGCATCTCCTTTAGAATCACCAGCTTCAATTCTCTGGACATCGGGTATACAT
This sequence comes from Picea sitchensis, assembly GCA_010110895.2. Taxonomy (NCBI): domain Eukaryota; kingdom Viridiplantae; phylum Streptophyta; class Pinopsida; order Pinales; family Pinaceae; genus Picea; species Picea sitchensis. The sequence continues at coordinate 72,500 of SNQJ01S0071527.1, read as the reverse complement.
ATATACTGCTTTTATACGTATAAGCCAATGGGCCCAAGGTGTAACTTCCTTGGTCTATGATCTCTTACGCTGCTATAGCTTTTCTACAAGATTTTGTACTGCAAATCAACATTACCAGCTTCTAAAATTGCCTTTCATCTTCACCGGTGCTACCAATGGTTGTAGTGCATGTAATTTTGTGCACTTTTTGCCGAGTCCATCAACCACCTTTATTTTCTTTCCCTTTGATATGCTTGATATCAAAGTCATATTCGCGACAAAAACTCCAAAACCATCCTCGATTTGCCTCCGGCATTTAGGGTCATTGACAAATAAATACTTTAGACCGCTATGGTCTGTTTCTTAACTCGAATCTCTTTCCCATGAGGTAATGTCTCCATTTCAAGGCGTGGACGATTGCTTCCAGCTCTAAATCGTGAGTGGTATAATTTTTCTCATGTTCCTTCAAATTTCAAGATTCATAACAAACTACAAACCCCTCTTAGCTGAGAACTCCTCCCACCAAGCACGAGACCGTAATACTCATAACTTGTTCCGATCTGCAATCTTTAGGATTGGGAGCACCGTTAGTATCTCCTTCAATCGCCGAAGTTGTTTCACATTCTTCACCCACTGAACTTCTTTCCCTTCCTTTCTTGCAAGGAAGTGATAGAATGAGCTATCCTTGAGAACTGCTATAAACTCCTCTATAGTAGCCCCATGCACTCCATAAAGATCTAACTTTCTACCATTCTTGGCACCGGGCCACACGAATGGTTCGTACCTTTCGTCGGGGATCCATGTAAATGTATCCCCTTCTTCAGACATATATGTCCCAAGTAATGGATCTTTGATAAAATGAGACCCTGTCGTGGGCTTTTTATGCAGACAACTGTTTCAACACCGCAGAATACCATTCTCGTGTGTTTTTCCATGTTCTTCCTGCCTTGAATACACCAAGATATTGTCCAGAAATACTCTTCATGACAAACTTGTCCAAATAATTTCAACACTCCATTCATTAAGCACATGAAAACAACAGCATCGCCTTGGACAATCCAAACGGCACCACTGCGGAACTCATAATGACCATACCTTTGTTCTAAAGGCCTTGCTAATGTCCTCATCCTTTTATTCTCACTTGGTGATATCATCCATATCCGAGATCTATTTTTGAAAATATTTTCGTGTCCTTCAACTGATAAAAAAGATAATCAATCCTTTTGGCAGGATACTTGTTCTGACAGCTGACCTTACTAACTGTCGAAAATCAATGCAATTACTCTGGTCTCCATATTTCTTTTCACTTAATAGGATCGGGTTCTCAAGGTGACACACCTGGGTGAATGTAACCTTTCTTAGTAGCTCTCCTGACCGTGAATTGCAACTCTTTCACCGCATCTATTCTATAAGTAAGGAGCTTTCAAAATTGGAGCTGCCCCTTGTATCAAATTTATAGAAAAATTGATGTCCTTCTTCGGAGGTAGTCCAAGTACATCCTAAAATACATCCTTAAATCCTTTAGTACTTCATGGTATTCCAGATTCGACACTACATCTTGGGATGCTTCTTCACCCGAATGCGAAATAATTGACAACCTTTCCCGTAACATTTCTTCAGCTGCAATGATGGAATTTCTCTAACAACTACAAGTCTCAAAATTTCTTGAATCTTGCCTTGTTGCCCTTTCTAATCAAGATAAGTTATTGTTTTGTTGTAACATTTTAGGACATCATGGTGTTTTTTCTAACCAATACATGCCAATTAGACATTCATAAGAGCTTAATGGTAGAATGTTCAATTCAGCCTCATTGCTTATTCCTTTCATGTCCACCTAACAAGACTTTAACCAATTCAATGAGCTTCCTCTTGGTCCCCGTACAACTCCACCAACTATCACTTCTCATGTTTTTTCCTCGTTAGATGAAAACTTTCCACCACTTAGGATCTACATAACTATGGCTAGCTCCCCACTAATTAAAATAACATGTGGTTGGTTGTTGATCATACCCTTCCACTTCAATCATGTGCTGCATTGAAATTTACTTGCTTTTTGTCCAGGGCTTCATAGATCCTCAACATTCTCATGTCTATATCCCTCCAATCAAGCTTCATCATCTTACGGTCAAAGACATGGACAATTATTGCTTTGTATTTTCTCAGGGGCACTGCATCTATGATTTACATCCCCAACACTCTATAGGTTGAGGCCTTGGCATCTCCTCACTCTCTTCAACCTTCCTAGGCTCTTTAAAAGATGACTGCCCCAAGGACTATTTCTAAAAAGGAAGGCTTGTCTCCCCACTGCTCTTTCTTAAACCTCTCTTCAAGTCATCCCAAGCCTTCCTAAAGGTAGGCTTTTTTTCGTTGTTCATATAAGCATTTCTCCTTTCTTATTGTTCCTTCCATAGTCTTAGGGTTGTCATATTGGATCTTGTCTCCAATGGAAGGTGGCAATCCACCCGCATACCTCTGAATCTTGACAACCTTGTTTTTGATGAATGGAACATACTTCTCAGAAGTTCCGTAAACTTATTCATACTCACACAATGGTCATACTTCCCAACTTGAGTTCTAAGAACTCTTTAATATTTCTCACATATAGTATTTTTTTAGTCGTATTTCTCTCTAAATACCTCTAAATTCCTTCCAAGTGACCTCTTTCTCTCTCATGAGGTAAGCACACCCACCAAACCGGATCCCACCATGGATGCTTTTCCTTTCGCTTGGTACATTGTACTTTCCTTCCGCATGGGTGGAATAATTCTGCAATTTTAAGTATTTCTTCATGCCAAGCAACCATGTCCCTGCAGATCTTCCTCCTTCTTATGTTCTCCATCGAATGTTGAGGCTTAATCTTATTCATCTCCTTTTCAATTCCTCCCTTCCATTTCCTCGATGTTTTCTCGGGTAGGATGGCTTGAACTACTATGTGTCTTCCCGTCAGAATGTCCTTGGGAGCGAATAAGATGTCGGATACCACTCCTCAACCTAATTCTTCTCCCATGGGTTCCTCAAGCACTCCCACGCCGCACTTGAGTCTCTTCCTTTCTCTCCTTCTTCTTTATTCTATTCCGCACTCTTCTCAAAAATTTTAATTTTAATGCACCTTGTCGGTCCCTAACTTTCATGACCTTTCGACTATCATCTAAGCGAGCCTTGGCCTCTCTTTGCAATTTTCAAGGATTTTCATTATGTGTTCTTTCTTATCCTTTCTCTCTTTTCCATGCCCATTGGAGTTCGATCCGACTCGTGTTAACAACCTTTCCCTTCCTCGTTTTTCATCTTCTATTTCGTGGGTAATCTGCACCTTCCCCACTCCATACTGACATTGGTTACCGGAGTAATCGACCTCCTCTGGAACTCTATCACATTAATCGCAATTAAATTCAAAGTTTGTCGGGCCATCAAACTTCAATTTAACAATCTTCAACATTTATAACTAATACCAACAAGAATAAAAGACATTTCAATTCCAAATGAGTTTTCTCGAGCTTCTCGCTCGGCTCTGCAATTTTCATGTTTTTGAAGATTTCATTTTCAACACTTCGGGATTTCAAAACTTCAAGTTTTTGTACCTTGCGACTTCGGGTTTCTGGGTTTTGGAGTCCGGTACTGGAGAACTCTCGTTTAACTCTCCGGGATAGACTTGTGGTTCACACTCTAATTCTATATGACCACAAATATACCTCCTATCGGAGTTTTCGACTTCCTAATGTCCAAATGCATTATGTCCTCGGATTCGTGGATTCTTCGATCCCCGGCATGCCTCCTTCACATGTTAGCCCTCCCGATTTCAGTTCTCGGCCATGTGACTCCTACCCCTGCGGACTATAGTCAAACCTCTCGCCGTGGTTTTTCCCTGGGTTTAGAGTTTCACAATGCATGGACTTTTTGTCCTACATATCTGACTAACCCGACCGGGTCGGCTAATTGACTCCTTACACAACGGAGCTTCCTTCTAATTCCATCACGCTTGGCTCCCCACTTATCGGGTTTTGCGGTTCACGACCTAAAATACATAAACATTCTTTGTCACTAGGATCCTCGAGCATCCCGCATGATCCAAACACCGGACAACAACTTCCTCGGCCAGTCCCTTCTCGACATGGCCATTGATGCCATGCGCCCCTCTCAAGATGGACGGCTCGATCGCTCGAGACTTTTGCCATGAAAATTCTTGACCTCCTTCATGACTCCCGATATCATGATTCCCAATTTCCTGAAATGATAAATCTCACGACACATGTCCCCGGCTGGACTGTCTAGATCTATTTCGAACTTCTACTTCCTAGTCTCTCGAGGTTTAACCTTCTGGACATCTCCTACGCATCCTATGACTGGATGTGTTTTTTCGCTGCTCTAGATCTCATGGCTCACGGTGGTTCCTAACCATCTGGGACCACTTCGTGATATCGCGATCTCCACATTCCTATGTATTTCAAAAGGGAATTTTAATTCCTACGCACAATTTTCCAGATCCGATGATCACGAGGGCTCAGCTTTCTCCTCCCTAATAGATCCTAAGGTTCTAAATACCATTGGTGTAGAGACCTATCTCCCCATGGCTATAGACCACACCAACTGCGGTTTCACTCGGGCCGCTATAATTTCGAAATTAAGCACTGTCAAGAAACTACTTGACACTCAGGAACAAAATTAAGGTCCTAAATTGGTTCTCCGTAATCTAATTTCCTTCCACATTCTCGTCTAAAGATCCGGCCCAATCGCCCATCTTAGGCTCGTTGTCGAAACCTTTGGCTTTGATACCAATTTGTAGCACACCCATTAAAAGCTCATACAGATATTCTATATATCCAATGAATTTAAATGAATAAACACATTTAAATCAGAGCTTAAACATATCATTAATGCTATAATTAAACAACTATAGCATTCCATATTAATTCATATACACGGCAGAAAACATGATAACATTTACAGTGAGACATGATAAAATGTGATAAAACATAGTTAGACACTTATCTTGTAACAATGGTGGAATCCAACAACCAAATGCAAGCCTTCCACAAACCACCCAGCCTTATCTCGTGATTATTGTTTCATCAACTCAAGAAGGTCACTCCCCGAAATGGACTAAGCTCCACCCCAAGGCAAGGAATCTAGGTTCAGGATGAGGTTACAGGAAAACAATTACACACAACCACAAGGACGAAATGTTCTCCCAGGAATCTCCCACGCCAACTGCCCACATGCCTCATCTCCCCACATGCCTGTTCCAATCTCTGTGAGAATGCACCTTCACACCCGACAAATTCTTCAACTCACAATCTCCTTTTACCTTGGGTTACACTCATCGTAATTCTAATCTAAGCTCCTGCTCTATGGAAGCTACAGTGGTTCCTTCCAAGATTCTTCTTCTCCCTCAAGATTCTCACCGAGCGAAATGCCATGTGCCAATAAGCCTCATGTAATCCAAGATTACGTGAAGTCTCCAACAATTCCATGGGAAAATGTATTAATGTTCTAAAACTCCGGATTTGACACCGCTAGTGATGGGATCTACGCCACGGCCTGCACGGTGGAATGCTCGCATAGGCTCACTAAGCTTTCCCCAACAAGCAAGACTCTTCCCCGAACACACAGGCTTCACGTAGGCTGGGGTTACATGCATGGGATTTCTCATAATCAGACACAAACATTCCAGTCACAGGGTCTCACAGAGGTTCTCTATAGGAGTCGGGTTAGTCGTACTATTCCCCCCGGCTCTGTACTCGTTCAGACAATCCGGTGGAATATGAATGGAATGGAATGGAACCTTTTCACGGCTCACCCCGCCGCTTTATTTGCATGCATCATGGTTGACACTTTTCACCCATGGAACTGCATGACATGCGTTCCACCAACACACGCTCCTCCCACCACTTGGGAATTCACGGTTCCTTCCAAAGGACTTAGGACAAAACATATGATGCAGACACAACTTTGGAATAATATTAAAATATTATTCCTAGGCTTAAGCCCCCTCTAGGCTTAGCCCCTAGGCTCAACACTTAGCCTCTTTCCCACCTTCCAAAACTCCCTAATTCCTTGCCCACTCTGTGGATGCTCAGTCCCCCTTCACTCATTCATCATGGTCGGTCTGCACCTGGCGGTGTTTATATTTTATTAAATGTTCTGCATACATACAAGTACAATAGCAGGCTCCTGGCCTTCAATACTTAGGCTCCCTGGCTTAAAAACACATAAGCCTCCAACTTATGAAAACTTGGCTCACTAGCCTATATATCATAACTACAATTTCTTTCAGAACATGGTTTGCAACGGGGCTCGGCCTTGGGGACACTACATGGCCAATTTGGTCAAGGCCATAAAATCCAAACCAAGAAGCATAATTTAGTTTAGTAAGCTCCCGAAAGTATTTTTGGCCAAGGCCCATGAGACTACACTACCCACAAACTCTTGACATAGTTTTATTGAAAATCGACCTCCTCTTCAGAAATTGCACTATGACTCATTGAGCAAAACCCTAGTGTCAGAGATACTCTAACAAACAGTTTTCCTGTCAACAAAATGACATTGAAGGGGTCCCACTAGATGAAACCAAATGCTTCAGATCTCATGCAATTGAAGGTTCATCCATCCAAATCCTAGTTTGATTTTTATCACGATTTGAATCTTGCCTCCTCAAGTCATTTGGGGACATGTGCCCAATTTGGTCTGGGGGAATAAAATCCAAACCGAGTGGAATAAGGAGTTTTGTAAGCTCCCGAAAGTCTTTTTGGTCAAGGCCCATGCGACTACACTACCCAAAAATTCCCGACATAATGTTCTTGAAAATCAACTTCCTCTTCAGAAATTACACTATGCCTCATTGAGCAAAACCCTAGTGTTGGAGATACTCCAAAAAACCATTATTCGATCGACTAAATGACAACAAAGGGGCCCCACTAGTTGAAACTTGGTTCTCTAGATCCAATGCAATCAACGATTCTCCCATCTGATTCCCTGCTTGATTTTTATCATGAGTTTCAAATTCCCTCCTGAATCCATTCATGGACATGTTAGTATGGAAAGGAAAGGAAATACAAGGAAAGGAAAAACAAGGAAAGGAACAAAAATCAAAGGAAAAGCATGACAAGGCTAAGAATGGCATGACATTACAAGGGACAAAAAGGTCTAGCTCTAGGTGTAGGTGTAGGTCTAGGTAAATCCTATTAATTATGATCATACATGTTTGAAACTATGAATATACCTTAGATATATGAATAAAGAGAGCTTATGTTATGACATTGAAATTATCATGCAATTACATCCTTATTGAATCCTTTGATTATAATTTTTACGTCTTACAATTGTTCATTTAGTACAAGCATTATTTACATATTAATCTTGTTCATTTATGTATTAAACTTGTTCATTTAGATATTAAACTTTTTAATTTACGTATTAAACTTGTTCATTTAGGCAAGGCATGGAATGGCATGGCATGGCATGGAAAGTGAAGGAAATGCAAGGCATGGCATGGAATGACAAGGTATGGTATGGACATGCATGGCATGGCAAGGAAAAGCATGGAAAGTGAATGCAATACAAGGTATGGTATGGCAAGGCATGGTATGGCAAGGCATGACATGGCAGGGCATGGTATGGAAAGGAAAGGCATGGAAACGAAAGGAATGAAAAGGCAAGGCATGGAATGGAAAGGGATGGCATGGAATAGAATGACAAGGCATGGCATGGAAAGTGAATTCAATGCAAGGCATGGCATGGCAAGTTAAGGCAAGGAAATGCATGACATGGTACGAAAAGGCAAGGCATGGTATGGAAAGGCAGGACATGGGATGGCATGGCAAGGAAAGGCATCGCATACCTTTCCTTCACTTGCCTTGCATACCATACCATACCAAGGAAAGGCAAGGCAAGGCATACCATACCATACCATGGCAAGGAAAGGCATACCATACCATGGTATGGCAAGGCAGGGCATACCATACCATACCATACCATACCATGGCATGGAAATGAAAGGCATACCATACCATACCATACCATGCCAAGGATACCATAAGATACCATACCACACCATACCAAGGCAAGGCATACCATACCATACCATACCATGGCAAAGCAAGGTAAGAAAAGGCATACCATACCATACCATACCATGGAAAGACCAGACAAGGAAAGGCATAGCATACCATACCATACCATAGCATGGAAAATCAAGGAAAGGCATACCATACCATACGATACCATACCATGGAAAAGCAAAGCAAGGCAAGGCATACCATACCATACCATGTCTTGGAAAGGAAATGCAAGGCATACCATACCATACCATGGCAAGGCAAGGCAAGGCATACCATATGATGGCAAGTAAAGAAAAGGAAAGGAAACGCAAGTGTTACACATTATTTTGGTCACCCTGATGATGATTACATAAACATGTGTTCAGGTTCCCAATATAATTTTTTTCCTGAGAAAAGAAACCTCTTTCCACCCTTGCAAGATGCATTTTTGGAAGGTCTTCATGGGCTATTCCCTTTACACAGCGTGGAAATCCCTGATTTCCGCATGTTTCACTATGGCCTGCCCATGGGATTTTCGTAGGCTGCTATATAGGCAGGTCACAACGGTTATTTAAGACTAAAAGAGGAAATAAGTTCTAGCATCTTCTAGAAGTGGAATCTTCTGGAAATATTAGGTGGTGTTCGTATGGTTACGATCCTACTGAATTCTCTTATTTTATGGGATCATCCTCACCTCTTTAACCACTTCATATTCTCCTATATAATGATAGGCTTCTCATGGAAAAGGTTAGAGGTACAAGCATAAAGAAGCATACAGACTAAAGAAAGAATAGAATGAAGACTGTGTGAAGAATCCTATCTCAAGAAATGCTCGAGGTCTCCATTCATCCATCAAGTTTTTGAGAGAAATATTCATGCAAATATCGAAGCAAATGTATGGGTGTGTCAGAAAAAAGGGCCATTGAAAAGGAACTTGTGACATCAAGGCGATTCAGTTGTATATTCTACCTTTCATTAATATAATATGGTGGCACATCTCTTTCCCATAAAATGATTGATAATTTATTACATGACTCCTTGATCACATGTTTAGGTTATTGAATTTCACTATCGCTGCTTTCATGTTGGTTGATTTGTGTTATTGCAGATCTGACCTCACACGGGCAATGGAGTAAAGAAGGATCAACAAAGACATAAGGAAGCGATTCATAAGGTACGTTATCCATTCCTCCTTTGGTAATCAAATTCAATGATCGTCACTTAGTTCCGTCTTGTTTTGTTGTAGATACAGGTGGATCTAGGGGGATTAGTTCATGTCCGCATCTACCGACTTACCCGTTAACAAAATTAGCAACTCCACTGGGGAAGTACAACTTGATTGTGGTTTTTCGTTAGCCATTTTCTCATAGCCTATCTTTTACATTCTATTTCAGTCTCTGAGTTTGTGGGAGATCCAATTAGACTCACCGGTTTTAAAATTTTCCTGAGACCCTTTGTCCTTATTGAAAATTTTTCTATTTTGTGAAATGCGTCTGCACTACACCTTATTGGTATCCCGCGGAAACCTTCCATTTCCTCCCCCTGGTGGTTTTTTTCAGTGCGGGATTTCTGTGACCTGCATGATTATTGGCCTACAAAAACCACTCATTTCCGCACTGCATTATACTACCTGCCCGCGGCGACGTTTGAAAACTTTTTGGATTGGGTCTTAACCTCTACTATTGCCTAGTTTCTATTTTAGTCAACTGGAAAGGGATTTTAATACCAGTTCTTGAGTGCTTTTGATTGTTTCAACTTGATCTTGATTGATTTTGGAGATCGAAGACCTCTCTTTTGATCTTTTTTTGATCTTTGCTTTTATCGACAAGGATATAATCTCTGGACTTGTGTCCGAGTGCTTGCTTGATCGAAGCTTTTGTTTTGGGTTTGGATTTGTAAGTTGGTTGCATCTTCTAGATTTCTTAATGATTAGAAAAACATTTCTTGTTCATATTTGAAGAGACATTTTCTTGTCAATTTTTATTTTTATCTCCATTGAAAGATCAATTTGGGTGTTTGTTGAGTGTTTTATTTTCATTGGTTGCTTACCCTTTCTTAGTTCCATCCTTGTTTTTTGGTTTCTAAAAAACAAAAATTAAAGTCTTTTAAGTCTTTTAAGCAATCATTTATTCAGAAAATCTTGGCATTTGAAATAGTGAAAGAGAACGAATAGTGAAATTACATTGTTAAGGATTGTTTGGTATTACATTCAAAAAGGGAATTGTACATCGTAGTTTGCATTGTTCCATAAAAATTCTTTCTCCCTACTGTAGATAGAATTCATCAAACACAATTTTTCATCATTCATTTCTATTTACATGTTATTGGGTCAAATTCTCACACAACATTGGTTTCATTCCCATCTCCCTCTTGAGTAACAACACCCTATAATAATATTGTGAAACTCTAAACTTCAACTAGTAGCTTTTTCTAGGGCTCTTTTACACCAACATTAGCTAGGCTAGAGCTTTGGAATATGCAATGAGACACACTCTCCAAAGAACAAAACACAACATAGTATCTTGTGATAGGGAGTGGTCAAATCCATTCGCAACGTTTTGTCCTGGGAAGCCCTTCTCACACAAGGGTCAAACCTGAGGTCACATTGAGATTTCCAGAGTCACTCACCCTGCTTTGTTGGTCTCAATGTAGAGATTGCATGTATTATGGGGGTCGCTTAAAGGTATACCCACAATGATGACTGGAAGACTCTCAAGTTGATTTTGGGCTCGATACCCTACCCTTGCGTGTGGATCGAACTCTTGATTGTTCCCCTAGGCATCACTATTGATTGTGGTAACTGTGGAGGGGCAAGTCTCCATGGTACCTGGAATCAACGTTGGCCAGACTCACTCAGGCTCCTTGGAGGGTATACCCATGATTATGTGTGGGAGCTTGCACCAGGGTGTAAGTCTGTTAAGCAGGTTGTCAATGTAACTTTTCCACCCTAGCCCAACCCCTTCTTGTCTCATCTTCGTGACGTTGGATTTCATCACCAACTAGTGACTTTGAAATAAGGAGGTCTTGTTTGCTTGGTTCGATTCCTAGATTCTACTAGCGAGTGTTGTTTGTTTACATAGTTGGCCATCGATTTCTTTCATAGGATTTTCAGTTCGACCAACATTGACCCTCCACATTGTTCACATAGGATGCAGGGACTATCTCCAGAAGATCCAGAAGTTTCACAACCCTTTCCTCCTAACCCACTGGAGTTTTCTCCTCAACGGAGTGAGATCCAGGATAACGTACCTTCACAACCAAAAAGGACCGATTCCTTAAATAGTTTTGGGATTCTTTTTGACCCTATAGAATCTTTCCGCCTACCTCCTGGATATGAGAGACGTGTTCTCCACCTCAATTCAGCAGGAGAACTTGTTGTTGACACCTCTAGATTATCTCCCAAGATTGTCGCCCGCTTAGACGAGGATCCTCTTTAAGCCACCAACACAACAACTTCTAGACGAAACCCTCCTACCTCAGAGACTGAATTTGAAATTCCCACCACCTCTGAACCTCTCAAAACATCTTACACATTCACGATACCCCTAGATCATTTTAATACTACAAAGTGCTATTATTTTCCTGGTTCATAAACGTTGTCAGCTGGCCCCAATTTAACCTCCCCTCTTTAGCAAGCTCATTCTACGATGATCCCAAATACTACAGCTATCCCCACCAAAAATACGATGGCCGACCAAACACGTACACTACTTTTACCTAGTCAGATTCCATCCCTTCCTCTTGGGTATACTGCATTGAATGCTTCTATACCCAACCCTGCTTAAGTTCCATCTGGAGCATTTGGATATTTTTTCCCTCCTGGGCATAATCTTGTTCTTGGTTTCATTCTGACACTTCCTCAGCCCCCTTTCGGAGGGTATTATCCACCCCTCACTGAAGGAGTTGACCCTAGTGGAACAACTCAATATTTCACACCTAATTACCAGACTCCTGTTGGCGAACAATCCCACCCTGGGGGCCAAATGCAATCCCCTTTTGGAGGTCAAATCCCAATTGGAACACAAACCCCAATTGGGACACAACCCCCAGTTGGGGGACAACCCCCACCCACCCCACCCTATGGACAAAACATACATGTAGCCTTAGGCTAGTATTGGAACTATCTTACCCAAGGTAATCCTCAACTGACTGGGCGGAAACAACCTCAAGATATATTTTTCATACCCCCTAGTACAAGCCAACCATACCCAAATATGTCCAATCCTATTTAGGGTTCGAGTGCTCAACCCAATGTCCATGTTCAATGGAACATCCCTAACCAGTACAACCCTATGGGCTACATGCCTTCGCACCAACAACTGACTATGCCCAGATCTTTGCATTATATGCAAACCACTTACGGTCCTACTGGTATACTGACGAGACTTCCTCCCCAAAGTCACCAGTACCCTCACGGGAATAGACAGTTACCCTTTTTCGCCGCTTTGGACCTGCCTGATCTATCTAGAATTTTGAATGATCCTATCCATCACTCTCCTCATTGGCCCATCATACTGGCCAAACTCCCATCCGACATTCCTAAGTTCAATTGTAAACCAGGAGAGGATCTAACAATCATGTAATGACTTTCCACCTTTGGTGTTCATCCAACTCTTTGATGGATGACTCCATTCGGTTACACCTTTTTCAATGAACCCTCATGGGTTCAACCGCGAAGTGGTATATAGAATTTCCACGAGGCTTCTTCACTTATTTCAATACCCTAGATATGGATTTCCTCACTCACTACCAGTTGCCAATCCATTATGAAACGGGAACCAAGATTTTGAGTTATTTCAAGCAAAGTAAATCCACTCATATTTCTAATCACATTCATGAGTGGAGATGAAGATGAAGTCTAATCAAACTCGATCTTCCTGATTAGTTATTGGAAGAATGGTTCATGAAATCCTTCATGAATGACATATATAAATACATTTCTATGGGTGGAGTCGTCGTAGAAGAACAAGTGATCCCAATATCTCGATCTCGTTTATTCATAAATGGGTACTCTTTATGATCTACTTTATGATGCACCTCGTCCTTCTACCACAACCACCTCAACGACCCCGACAACTTCTCATGCCACTGATAGTGTGATAGGTACTTTCCATTCTCAACATCAATCTGCACAGACCTCTCACACCACACCCAAATCCCATGCTTCTAATGTTCAAACTGCTCTGACGCCCAATCCTCCCACTGGTAAAACTTCAGAAGTAAACGTCATTCAATCGACTCCTACCGGTAAGAATAAATCTAAAAAAGGGAAGGGTAGGAATAAGGAGGATAACAATAACAACCCGCAATCTGATAAGACCAAGACACGACCTACTGAAGATACGGATAAACGCAAACCTCACTATCCTTGCCTTATCTGTGGTGATGATCACTACACGAAGGATTGTCTGAGATGTGCTGAGGTCATGAAGTTCCTCAAAGGGACCCCAAAACATCCTACCACTGTCGTCTTGTCTCAACCCTTGCCTTCTCAACAACATGCTCAATTGGTCATCGATGATCAACCTTCTTCCTCCACCACCTCCTATGTACTTATGTGTAACAGTGTTTCAAAGAAGAATGACATCACACTTACCACTCATGCCAAAGATTACCCTTCCTCCAAGGAGAAAGTTGATGATATACCACCTTCGTTGGTTCAAAAATATCCCTCGACTCCACCTTCCAACGGTCCTCTTCATCTCAAACGATCGAACTGTGATACATTCCTACGCCCTCCTCCCAAGGGCTTGGTTCGCAAGTCTACTTTCAATCCTCATGTACATGCTTCCCAGAACTACAATATAGTAGAAGACCTGGCACAAGAACCATCTGCGATGTCAGCCCTCAAATTCCTTCAGAGTTTTCCTACACAACGGAAGGCACTGTTGAAAGATATCGGTGGAATCGACCCTATGGATACAAATTTAATAATATTTAACTTGGAAGATCACATTCCAAGATTACCCCCTCAACTTGCATTTCAAATCCAAGTTGTTGTCTTCGACAAGAACATTTGTAGAATAGTTATTGATGAGGGTTCCTCGATGTGTGTCATGTCTATTGCCTGTTGGAAATCCATTGGCTCTCCTCCCTTAACTAAATCACACAACATGCTCAAGGCCTTTAATGGCTCTGGATTTAATCCCTACGATGTCCTCCCTTCGTTGCCTATTATGTTAGAAGGAAAAATAGTCAACGTTGAAGTTGAGGTCTTTGACGCACCTCTTTATTACAACCTTCTACTTGGCCATAGATGGATTGATTCTATGCGTGAAATTGTGTCTACTCTTTTCTGCATCATGTGTTTTACGCATCTAGGAAAGGTAGTTATAGTTGACTAACTAGCCTTCTTCAACTCTGACACATGTACCGACAATGTACCTTTCATTGCAAAGACACCCCCTGGATACAAGAATGTCGGCGTGGGTCTACTAAAAGATTCTACTCTGATGGGTACGTTCCTGATCCCACCACCCGACATTCCACCACCTCTAGTTTCCTTGATCAACATGATTTCCACCTCCATTCGTGAAACCCATTCATCTTCTGACCCATGGATAATACCCAAACCTAGTGATTATTCACACTATGATGACCAAATACCTTTAAGTTCGATTGAATCTACCTATCAAGCCATTCAATCAACATCCCCCTCTACCCCCTCTCTTGGCGATTCATCTCCTGATCCTTTTCACATGATTTTTCCCATAGATGAGATGATTATGTCGGTTATGTCTATGGAGGACACCCCTTCGGATGATGGACATCATTGTTCCATTCTCTTCCTGGAACAACACACCCTCGAGAGTTACCAACGAATTTTGACCCCATCAACCGTTGTCATTATTACTTCAGCTCCCGACTCCACACACAATGTGTTATACGAAGGGAACTTAAGCAACATTTCACCAACCATCCCCCTCGACATCTCTATCAAACCTGGAGTTGTTGAAAATGTGCGCATTGGAGCTTCGTGTTCCACTAATGAAGTTGTCACGTATAAATCCCTTTTTCAAGAGTTTTGTGACGTCTTCACATGGAGCTATGAAGAGATGCCTGGTATTGACCCCGATATTGTTGTACACGAAATCAAGACATACTCGGGCACTAAAACCATTTGGAAAAGACTTTGCCTGGTCCACCCTCGCAAAGCAACCGCTATCAAGATTGAAGTCAAAAAACTTATTAAATATGGCTTTATTTATCCTATGGATTTAACTGATTAGGTATCCAATCTAGTTCTGGTTAACAAGAAACAAGGTACGATCCATGTCTGCGTTGATTATAGGGATATCAACAAAGATTGTCCTAAAGACAACTTTCCCACCCCCTTCCTTGACCAAATCGTCGACGATTGCGTCGGAAGTGAAATATTCTCTCTGTTGGACAGTTTCTTCGGAATAGTCAGATCAACATCTTACCCGCAGATCAACACAAAAACTCTTTTATTTGTCCTTTGGGAACTTTTGCCTACCAGAAACTGCCCTTCAGTTTAAATAACGTCAGTGCCACATTTCAACGTGCTATGTCTTATGCTTTCCATTATATTAAGCACATTGTACAACCATATTTAGATGACCTACCAACGCATTCCATGCATCGTAGCGATCACCCGGCCCACCTCCAAGCCATTTTTCTTCATTGTTGGTTCTATCATATACGCTTAAACCCACACAAATGTGTCTTTTGCATGGAGTCTGGTTGAATCTTAGGATTTATTGTGTCATGTCAAGGGATCCGGGTAGATCCTTTGAAGGTTGAGGCCATTCTCAATCTCCCTCCTCCTTCTTCACTTCGCCAGCTACAAAGTTTGCAAGGGAAGGAAAACTTTCTACGTCATTTTATCCCAAACTACGTTGAGTTAACGCTTGGATTTACTCGACTATTAAAGAAAGGATTTGAATTTGTATGGGACACCACTACCAAAAAATCCTTTGATGCTTTGAAATTGACTTTAACCCATACCCCACTACTTTCCCCGCCCAATTATAGTCGAGATTATTTCCTTTATCTTGCTACTTCAGATTCGACCATCTCCATGGTCCTGGTCCAAGAGGACGATTCTCATGATGAACATGTCATTTATTATTTGAGTCTGAGTCTCACGACTACTGAATCAAGGTATTTACATGTTGAAAAACTGGCCTTGGTAGTTGTTCAAGCTATCCAACATTTCCAACACTATATCCTTTTATGCAAGACCACCATGATTTCCGATTGCAACCCTATGCAACACATTCTTACATGCCAGTTGCTAGGGGGAAAATACTCCAAATGGATTTTGATACTCTAGGAGTTTGACTTAGATTTTGAATGTGCTAAGTCCAATAAATCCTTGGTGTTTTCCAAATTGATATGTGGCCTTCTCTGTTCTGAGATGAAAAATGTAGCAGAGGATTTAGTACCAAGTGAATCCCTTTTTCTGATCAGTTCCGATGACCTTTGGTATGGAGATATCATTATATATCTCTAGACTCAGTATTTTCGACCGGATTTGTCTAATACTGACCATCATTGCATACATTACCAAGCCCATCAATATATCATCCTCGGTGATACTCTTTATCGCCATGGAGTTGACTCTGTTTTTCGTCGATGTCTCACTTATGATGAGGCTGAGAAATCTTTGAATGAATTCCATTCTGGAGCATGTGATGGTCACATGTCTGGGTATGCTACTGCCTAAAATATCTTACGAGCTGGGTATTTTTGGCCTTCTCTATTCAAAGATTGTATTATTGCCGTCCAAAAATGCGACGCTTGCCAAACATACAACAACAAAATAAGATCCCACCCCACTCCCTTACATCCCGTAGTTTCCATTGGACCCTTCGCTAAATGGGGCATCAATTTCATGACATGTAATCCTCACTCGGTCGGGGGGCATGGGTACATTATTTTAGCCGTAGATTATTTCACGAAGTGGGCCGAGGCGATGCCTACATTCAACAACACGGGAAAAAATGCATTCCTATTCATCTTCAATCACATTATTACACGATTTGGAATCCCACAGGCTCTCATTACTGATCACAGTAGCCACTTTAGAAAATTTATGATGTCTGAGCTTACGGAAAAGTTGGGTCTTCGACATGAAAACTCAACCACCTATTATCCACAGGCCAACGACCAAGTCGAAGAAATAAACAAAGTACTTATTACCATGCTTCGACGGATTGTTGGAATTCACAAAATGAGTTGGCACACGATCTTTTTCTAGGTATTGTGGGCCTATCAGACATCCGTGAAGTCAGCCATGGGGTTTACACCCTTCCAATTAGTGTACAGTTTAGAAGTTGTTCTACCAATTGAATGTGAAATTCCATCGTTAAAACTAGTCGTCCAACTTCTCCTAAACACCTCTGCCGAGGAGGAACATCTGTTGTATCTTACGCAATTGGACGAAACCTGTCGCGATGCCACCCTAGTTATTAAAACCCATAATAAATGCGTAAAATCCCAATATGACAAACATGTCAAGCCACACGTGTCTTCTAAAGGTGATCTAGTTCTCCTCTATGAACAAGATCGTGATTTTCTAGGAGCTGGAAAATTTGAGGCTATGTGGTGAGGCCCTTATATTGTTAAAAGAGTGTTGGAGAAGGGAGAATATGAGTTAGTATATTATGATGGCATTCCTTTAAGTGAACCCAGAAATGGGCTTTACTTGAAGAAGTATTACGCTTAGCCTATCTCTGCATAAGCACTTGTATTTTTACTGTATCATACTCTTGTGTGTTACTTTAACGTGTTTCTGCTATTTGACTTTTACCCCTGACTACTTACCCTGCATTGTGTTTGGTCTCCAGATGTCGGTGTTTTCTCTACCTTACATTGGCTTCACCAATGGCGCTAGCTGTAGTACCCATAATTTAGCTTCTGCTTCTTGGGCAATCTACACACCCTCAAATGAACTTATTTGTATACAAGGTGTTTGTCTCGATCGAACGAACAATAATATCACAAAGTAAAGTGCGGTCATCGAATTATTGACTAGTGCTATTTCGCTTGGGATTCGTCGCTTCATTATACGACTTGATTCATAGCTAGTAGTAGTACAGTTAAACAATGTCTATACTATCCGAATCCCTACTCTATTACGGGTATATTTACGAATCTGCCTCTTGGAATGTCATTCCGATTATATTGAATATCAACACATTCCTAGATGTCTAAATACATTAGTTGATGCTCTAGCTAATTATGTATTAGACAGACATTTGATACATTTGTAATTCCAATCACATTTCACACATTGTACAAAAAGAAGAGTAAACCGGTAAAAGCCTCATGTATATATATATATATATATATATATATATATATANAATGATATAATGTTTACAAAAAGAGTTTTCATCCGAAGATAAAAATATCAAAATATAGATCCCATGGCCCCTACAAAATGGCATCATGGATGCCTCTCGCGATAGCATACTACTTCTCTTGCTACCCTACATAGTAACTGACTAAGTGAGTTGGATATGCCTATAGTATGGAATTGATAATGCCTCGGGATATTCTCGATGGATATATCAGGGATGTCTGTCGTCAAGCCTTCCAGGTTCTGCTTTATTGCACCATAATCCTCAGTATCCCATCCAACTACTATGTGTTCCTCTCCTTGCCTCTGAATAGGAGAAGAGCCCGGGGGTTTGTGTGGCCCTACATATGCATGATTGAAACTTTTTGATTAGTATTTTGATTGGAAACACAAAAACATTAAATATTTTAAAAACTCATAAAAACATTGTAAAAAAACAAAAATGTCTTTCTTACCTAGATCTCCCCACTGAGATTCCTCAAGGAGAACCAAATATGGATCACCCCAAAATTCTAGACTGGCATAAGCATAATCATCAATCATGAGGATTTGTGGTCCCAACCAATTGAAGAATGCATCATCATACTTCACAATCTGGCCCGCCACATGCTGTGTCATCAGGTCACACCATATTTTCATTTGTGGGTCTCTCGGGGTTGGTATTCCTCATTCCACATGCAGGCATAGGTTTGGAACTCTTTCTAGGAAGAAAGATACTAAAATGGACCCATAGCCAAACTATTTTAGGTCCCCATTCTTGCTTTTCATGAGTTGATTTTTCATGCTGCGTAATACACCGTCACACCAATTGAATACTCGACGCTCCAAGCATTCAATAACATATTGAAAGTAACTTTGGAGTTCCATGTGTGGAGAAGCACTCCATTCCATCTCTGCACCAGTAAAAAGGATGGTCCTGAGGGTCAAATCTCTCACACCTCAGATTGCTACTTTTCCTTTACGTCTTTCGGCATCAGGTTCACAATGCCGACATATGTACTCACTCATGGGCAATCCACCACCTTGACCACCTGTCAAAGTCACGCATGCCCCATGATGTGACAACCCTTTCAGGAAATAAATATCATCAATATCCAAAGAGAGGACATGAACACCCACATGGAACACTTGTTGTTCTGAATCCCACATATGAACCAAGTATTCTAGTAATCTCCATTGGGCTCTCATGCCCTAAACTTTGAAGAATTTTAATAGACCACACTGCTGGAGTGCATTCACAATCATTGGATCATTTAAAGCCATAAGATCATATTCTTTGTTTCCACGCTCTCTCCATTCCAACATATTTGCAAGCAAACACCTGCATGGGAAAGAGAGAAGATCTTTAGCACACTTTTTCAACTTTTTGGGGATTTTTGTTGAATCAACTTTCACTTTTCATTTTAGTTTTCCGGTCACCGCGATCAAACTTCAATTATAGTGCAGAATTTATGCGAGCGCTCCTTAACACACCTATGGAAATCATTGATTTCCACAGGGCCTGTTATAGGCCACTCACGACGGCCGCAGCGCACGACTAACAGTCCCAAATCATCAAAAAAACTTGATTTTTTACCATAAAAAACAAAAATTAATCCATTGAAAAGATAGAAGATAAGATGCTTACGTATTTTACACAATTCGTTCGTTGAATGATCCCCGTTGGCCTCCACAATCAATTGCCAAATTTGAGGTAAAAAACAAGGGTTTTTGGGAAGTTTTTGACCAAGTGTAAATAAAATGGTGAAAAAGGTTTTTTGCTTCTATTTATAACTTTTTTATCATTTTTTATAATATTTTATTTTATATAAATACACTTTAGTCAAAAACCCATTAACTCTAAAGGTCTTGTAAGTGTTTTGTTTCTTGCAGGAAAAAATTTAGGACCCTGTACAGTGAAGTATGGACGTTTTTATGATTCGTTCTATTTTGGTCGCATATGCAATTACCTTTTAAGTTTTTTTAGAAAAACTTTGAGCATAGTATTTTTTCGTTCTCGGGATCGAAAATCAATGAGAACGTAACTGAGTATAATTTTGTCATATTTTCGTACTCATTATGGTAACATGAAAACAACAAAACCTTTGGATAATTCTTTAATCTCTTTTCATGATCCCTAAAAACGAAAATATTGTCGAGTGACCTTGTTCTTTTCACGCTCGTAAATGTATTTGAATAAAACATTTGTTGGGCGATAGTTTATCACTTTTTCAGTCCTGTCGAATTATTTTATGAAAAAGGAACTGAGAGAGTTATCTTTTAAGTGTTTTTCTAGACTCTATAAATATGAAAAAGCTTTGAGTTTTCTATCTTTGGACTCGTTAAACAAACATATACAGACCCATACAGGACTAAACCACTCCTTCTTAGGGTTCATTAAATGTACTCTGAGGGACTCATCTGAAGGATGAGCTTAAATTGACAAGCATACATTATCCTCCTCAAGCTTGCATAAAAATAAAGAGGTACTCACCAGAAATGGTGGGGGGGAATTTGGGAAAGGAATGTGTCTCTGTATTTGTATTAATGGAAGTAAGAATCGCTCTTGAACATGAAACCCCTCTTCATCATTTGAATCTGGGTTGGGTAATCCATTTGTCTCTTGTCTGACCTTCTGCAAGTTCATATCTTGGGTCATATTTGATTCAATACTACCAAGATCATTGTTGTGTCATTCATATGTTCAAGGGAAGTTCAACCAAAACCTTCTATCAAGTTGACTATCTGCAATTGTCCATTCTTACCATGTCAGCCTTCCCCGTGTCAGTCCCAAGTCACATATTTATTTTTCTCTACCCTAAATCTATTACTTATTTCATGTCATTGATGGGGGATACATCAAGGCCCTCCTGTGACGAGTCTTTTCCTGTCGACTTCATCTCATTATCCATGAAAAATACTTAGAAATTATTTAGTACCTTAGAGCCTGCATGCCTCAATGGCAGGTTTCTTCGCTTTCAACAATGGATCCACATCATTGATCCCTGATCGAGAGATTCTGTCAAGTGTTCGACTTCAACTCATTTATTCACACTTCTTGGATTGTACTAGAGTACCTTGGGAATCATTGACATCAATGGTGATTTCCCTCGCACTTGTTAACAGTTTTCATTAATGACTGGTAATCAAGTGGTTTTTATTCATGTTCGACTTCAACATCTGTAATCACGTGACTAGAATCGTACTAACGGATGATGGATTGAATACCCTTGACTTCACCATTTTTGGTCCAGGTTGTGAAGGAGTATTTTTTATTTGTTTCAACACATAGATCCACTTTGTAAGTCTCGTGGATATGTTCATACTTGCGTTGTTGATGCATGGATCCACAGTGTATTCCTAGTGGCTATGAAGAATCTTGTTGACATGGATCCACGTTGCATAATTGGTGGCCATGACCTACATTTATGATTTCAATCATTTATGGTCTGAACATGGGAATGCCTACTTCATACATGGTATGATATTGTATAGATGCTTGATTGTTTGCAGGTTCCTGATTGGTGCACCCCTAGTTCTTGACACATGCATGCTTATTTTAGAAAGTATTTTGGCTATCTCAAGTTCCAGCCTCATACTTTGGGGGGCATTATGTTACACATTATTTTGGTCACCCTGATGATGATTACATAAACATGTGTTCAGGTTCCCAATATAATATGTTTCCTGAGAAAAGCAACCTCTTTCCACCCTTGCAAGATGCATTTTTGGAAGGTCGTCGCAGGTTGTTTCCTTTACACAGCGTGGAAATCCCTGATTTCTGCATGATGCACTATGGCCATCTCGCGATATTTCCATTGTCTTCTATATAGGTAGGTCATAGTGGCGCTTTAAAACTAAAAGAGGAAAGAATTTCTAGTAGCTTCTAGAAGTGGAATCTTCTGGAAATATGAGGTGGCGTCTGTATGGTTGCGATCCTACTGACTTCTCTGATTTTATGGGATCATCCTCATCTGTTTAACCACTTCAGCTTCTCCTATATAATGATAGGCTTCTCATGGAAAAGGTTAGAGGTACAAGCATAAAGAAGAATAGAAACTAAAGAAATAATAGACTGAAGACTGTGTGAAGAATCCTATCTCAAGCGATGCTTGAGGTCTCCAATCATTCATCAAGTTTTTGAGAGAAATATTCATGAAAATATAAGAGAAAATGTATGTGTGTGTTAGAACAAAGGGCCACTAAAAGGGAACTTGCAACATCAAGGCGATTCGGTTGTATCCTCTACCTTTCATTAATATAATACGTTGCCACGTCTCTTTCCCATAAAATGATTGATATTTTATTACATGACTCCTTGATCACATGTTTAGGTTGTCATTGAATTTCATTATCACTTCTTTCACATTGGTTGATTTGTGTTATTGCATATCTGACCTCACAGGAGCATTGGAGTAAAGCAGGATCAATAAAGACATAAGGAAGCGATTCATAAGGTACATTATCCATTCCTCCTTTGGTAATTAAATTCAATGATCCTAACCTAGGGAAAGCGTCTTGTTCCGTCTCGTTTTGTTCTAGATCCAGGGGGATCTAGGGGGATTAGTTCATGTCCACATCTACCAATTTACCCGTTAAGAGCAAGGCATACCATACCATACCATACCATGTCTTGGAAAGTAAAGGAAACACATACCATACCATACCATGGAAAGGAAAGGAATACCATACCATACCATACTATGCCAAGGATACCATATCATACCATACCATACCAAGGCAAGGCATACCATACCATACCATACCATACCATGCCATACCATGGAAAGGAAAGGGATGCCATATCATACCATGCCAAGGATAACATATCATACCATACCATACCAAGGAAAGGCATACCATACCATACCATACCATACCAAGTCAAGGAAAAGCATGCAAAGGTAATAAATGGTAAGATAAGGCATACAAAGGAAAGACATGGCATAAAAAGGAAAGTAAAGGAAAGGCATGACATGGCATGGCATGGAATTACAAGGCATGAAAATCCAAGGCATGTCATGACAATGCATGGCAATGGAAAGCAATGCATGGTATGGCATGACAAGGAAAGTCGTGGCATGGAAAGTCATGGCATGGAAAGGAAAGGCATGGAATGACAATGAAAGGAATGACATGGAAATACAAGGCAATGCAAGTCATGGAATGGCATGGAAAGGAAAGGCATGGAAAGACATGGAATTGAAAGGCATGGCATGGCAAGGCATGTCAATGGAAGGCAAGGCATGTCATGGAATGGAAAGGAAAGGAAAGGAATGGCATGGAAAGTCATGGAATGACAAGGAAAGGCATGTCATTGCATGGCATCGAAAGGAAAGGAAATGCAAGGCATGACATGGCATGGCATGACATGGAAAGGAAGTGGCATGCATGGAATGGAAAGGCAAGGAAATGAAAGGAATGGCATGGAAATTCATGAAAAGGAAAGACATGGCATGGAATGGCATGGAATGGAAAGGAAATGCAAGGCATAACATGGCATGTCAAGGAAAGGAGATAAAATGCAAGTCAAGGCATGGCATGGCAAATAATTACATGGAATGGAAAGTCAAGGAATGACATGACATAGAAAGGAAATTCAAGGCATGGCATGAAAAGGAATGCAAAGGAAATGCATGGCATGGCATGGCATGGCATGGAAATGCAAGGCATATAAATTACATGGCATGTAAATGGCATGCCATGGCATGGATTAACAAGGCATAGCATTGGCATGGTAATGGCATGGCATGGAAAGCCGTGGAAATGGTATGGCATGGAGTGAAAAGGAATATTAATGGCGTGGAAATGGAAATGGCATGCCATGGAATGGATTGGAAAGGCATGACAATGGCATGTCAATGGATTTCCATTGAAAGGCATAGCATGGCATGGCATCGACAGGTTTGTGGGATTGGATTTGGGAGGTTCCTTTGTCTCCTTGTGTTCTCTAACAAAAAAATTGGGTAGGAATGTGAAATAAACTATCATATATGATGAAGGGAAAATAATAATGGTTTCAAGTTTCCCTGGAGGAATTTTGGTAGTATATCCTTACTTTCTATGGTGTGTCATGAAATGTAACCTCAATACCTTTATTTGTAGGTGGAAAATGATATCCATTCTAAGGTCTAGTTTCCATGTGAACTCTCTCATTATATTGATTAAAATAAATAAGTTTAGTGGACATAATGGAAGATTGAATAAATGTTATTAATAATTGATGGGTTTAACAAAATTTACAAATACCCACTACACAATCTAAACAAACATGAGTTCATTAATGAGTCATTGACTAGTCTTTTTGGTAGTTATGAAGGGTTACAGATAAATCAAATTATTTTATATATGGCATGCATAGAAATAAAGGAATAATGTGTGTGCCCAAGAAAATGGTCAAATTATGGATTGAATCAACTAAGAAACTAACAAATAGGCTTCTGAAAGGAATTTCAAGGGAAGGCTCAGGTCAAGGTTTTATATTAAGGAGAATAGGAATACTATGACTTATACCTAGAGGAGAAAAGAAAGAATTTTATCATGTAGCTCTGGTAAGAGAAGAAGTTAGAGTTTTGTGGCATTTGAAAACCCTAGTGCTACCTAATGTGCTTGTTATCGAGAAGATAGAGGGAGTTGATCTTGTACAAGTGTGGGATACAAATGTAGGTTCCAAAAAAGACTTAACACTATGTATTCTACCTTGTTGATGATATCTAATGGAGTGAGCTATTGGATAATGTTATCTTATAGTTTCCATCGTTAGGGTTTGAAGAGCCCAACTTCTAACAACCCTTGATAAGATATTGGTAGGTGCACGTACTTCATATTATACATATATATGAAGTTTTTGGGTACTTGCATAATTGAATTTTATCTTATGTCATCTTAGTAATTGAGTAATTCTAGTACTAGTTATGGAGGTTAATTTTACATAACATTTAGTTGAGATTGTTAAGTGATTTACAATTATGTAGAATATAAACGAGAAAATTTATTTCTATAATAAATTATTGTAATATGACATTTTTTAGGTCACAATATTTTGAAGTGATCGTTATTTGAGTGTGGATTGTCATTATATTTAGATGGAGAAAAATCAAGAGGTAGTCCATATTGTTGGTTGTGAGTTAGAATATGGATATCCAAAACATTCATGCAAATAATTAAGAAGGAATGATCTATTTATGATGTAGATGTAAATGTGTTGAACCTGCATAGAATAGATCTAGATAAACAATAATACACACATTTGTAGAGAGAATTGGAGAAAGAAGAGGAAGTAGAGAAAGAATTAAAGAATTCTCATTAACCATTGTGAATAATGAATAATTTACACATGATATACTCTGCATAGCTCAATGAATGCACACTGGAGGAGAACCAATGCACCATAGTGGTGGTCTAGAGTGATATGGAAACACACCAACAATTATAGGAGTGAACTTCCACCTAGTCCATTCTCTTAGGAAGTTACGGGAGTGAACTGCCACCTAGTTGATTTAACTAGTCAACTAGTCTTCAATTAACAGACTGAATAGAGAGTAGTGAGGAGTTAACTCAGGGAATCAAGTCTAATGCACCACTCTGGTGATGATACCAAGGCAAGGTCGAATTATCATTGTGATGATCCCAATGTTGCATGGTGAAAAAACCAATGCAACATCTAAACTCAACTCAACTAGTCAAACTGAAGTGTCAATTGAAAGAGAATATTCTCCACGTGGAATATTCTCCCCTAAAATATAGGATACTGGATAATGACTAATTATGATTAATAAACAAGGAAAAACCTTAGGAAAAATAGATCCTAGGTGTGTGTGAAGTAACTCCAACACCCCCCCTGAACATCACTATTGTGAAAATAAATATTGGGTCCTAGCAATGAGGCCAT
>SNQJ01S0071527.1:0-28136 GCA_010110895.2 Picea sitchensis | reverse complement strand
TGTGATGTCCTAAAACAATACCTTCAGTGAGCATCATTTTTTATTTTTCATTACTTAAGGAAAGGTTAGTTTCCTTACACCTAGTCAAGACTTTTTCTAAACTGGCCAATGCTTCCTAGAAGTCTTGTCCATGGACTGTAAAGTCATCCATGTAGACTTCCACACAATCATTGGTCAAGTCAGAGAAAATGGCTAGGACAACTCTTTGAAAAGTGGTTGGGGCATTTCAAAGTCCGAAAGGGAGAACCCTATAAGCAGATGTTCCCCAAGGGCAGGTGAAAGTGGTCTTCTCCTGGTCTTCAGGTGCTATTTGTATCTGGTTGTAACCACTAAACCCATCCAAGAATGAAAAATACTTCTTTCTGGACATGGTATCCAACACCTGATCGATGAATGGTAAGGGAAAGTAATCCCTATGGGTGGCTTTGTTTAACTCCCAAAAGTCTACACATATCCTCCACTTACCATTTTTCTTGGGAACTATGACAAGTGGAGATACCCATTGACTATCTGAAATGGGGTATATGAGATTGGCTCGAAGGAGTTTTTTCAATTCCTCTTTTACAATATCTGTAAGGGTTGGATTCATCCTTCGTTGAGGTTGTCTAACTAGTCTGATTTGGTCATTAGTGTAGATATGATGTGTGCATGTGTCAGGGTGAATGCCTTTCATGTCTGCATAATCACATGCAAAGGCATCAAATTGTCTTTGGAGCATTTCAATCACTTGTGTATTTTGTTCTAGTTCCAAACTAGAGTTGATATACAAAGGTTTTCATGGGCTAATCTCAACAAGTTCAGTAGTTTCTTCCTTATCTGAGGAGGCTGGTGATAAAGTGTATAATTGAGTTATATCGGGGTGCCAAGTTTGTTGAAATTCGGAACTAAAAATATGTGACAATTCTGCAAAAGACCTTGGGTATTCAATGCAATTTGTGTCAGCCAAAATAAGCTTAAGACTTGTTCATTTGATTGTTCTTGTATTCCTCTTACTTGTTTAAGTGTTAAGAGAGGTCTGATGCAATCTTCCTCTCCATTAGGGTTTTCTAACCAAATAGGTATATCCTATGTCGGTTGGGCAGGAGGGAAGAGGACAAGTTTTTGGCTATGTGTGCCATTGGATATAGTCATCTCGCTAGACAGACAGTTGATAAAGGAATCTGCTATGGCCAGCCAAGGGAAACCAAGAACCATAGGGTGTCCTAGTTTGGAGGATGATTTAGAATAGATGACTAAAAAGTCTACTGGATATTCCCAAGAAGCTAGAGTGATTGTGACATCATCTAAACTGCCTGCAGTGCTAATGACTGACTTATCTGCCAACTCGATCATGGTTTGGGTTGGTCTTAATTGGTTGATTTGGAGATTTTGCATAGTGTCAAAAGGCATTACATTAATAGCTGCACCCAAATCAATGAGTGTGTTTGGTAGAGAAATACCATTAATTTCAATAGTGACAACTGGGTTTCCAGGGTCATTATATTTGTATGGAATTTTAGAAATAAATTCAGATAATTGTCCCACTACCTGAACAAGAGGAGGTTCCTTCTTCTTCCTTCCTGGTTTCTTAATGAAAAGATCCCTTATAATTTTGGCGCATATAGGGATATATTTAATAGCTTGCAGCAGAGGTATTTTTATGCACACATTTCGTAATTCATCTTCTATATCTTTGTGCAGGGGTGGGTTGGGTTTCTTCACTAATAGTCTTTTGGGGTAAGGTGGGAGATTAATCTATTGGGGTACTCGTATAGACTGAGAAGTGATTGGGATAGGAGGAGAGGCCTCTTCTTTTGTAGGGGTGGTTTGAGTGTTTTCTTCCTCAGAATGGCTATCATTTTCTTCCGAAATTATTACTGCAGGATCTGATTGGTTTACAACTTTCCCTGATCGTAGTTGAATTTCATAGGTGGGAAAGGTTTGAACTTTTGTATTCTTCACAGGGTGGGTGGGTCGATTATTGGGGTTAGGGACTGGCTGGGTAGGGATTGTTGTTGGTGTTGGAGGGTTGTGTGCAGCTTTGTTTTTTGTTTGTTGATTGGCATTTATAGATACTTGCTGCTGCTGATTAGGATTCAAGGGGTTTGTAAATTGTTGTTAAATAAGAGGTGGGAGTAAAGATTGCATCTATGGTGGGTTGAATCCAGGTAGTAATTGGGAAATGTTTGTAGGGTACTGTGGATATGTAGGGTAAGAGGGATCTCCATACATAGCTCCCCTCAAACCTTGTTGCCAAGGCTGAGTTTGTTGAGGTGTCCATTGTGGATAAGTCATTGGGGAAGGACCCCATTGTTGTTGTTGATATTGTGTATTAGGATCATAAAATGTATTGGGATTTTGGGCTCTCCAAGGTCTTCTAGAAGGGTATGGTTGTTCTTCTGAGACTCCTCCTCCCCTATACATGGCTTGTATTTCAAGAAAGGTTGGACACTCAGATGTGGGGTGTTCTAGTGTACATAGACCACAGATTTCTATGACATTTAATGGGCATTCTTTCTCGTTGGTGTGCTTCTTTCGACATCTATGAAAAAATATTGCTAAATCATCTTCTTCTTGTTTCTTTTTTAGTTTCAGAGTATATAATGGGTTACTTATTGTGCTCAAGATGTCTGTTTTAAAGTTTTCCAATAATTTTCCTAACTCAGTTCTGGTGACAGTCCCTGAACTTTGTTTTGTATTTCTGCTAAAAGGATCTCTTGGTCCTTTGCCTTCTTTAGTTTGTCCTCTTGAGAATCTCCTATAGTAATTTGCAATTTCTGAAAAAGGTTTTTGGTTTACATCTCCTGAACTCAACAAGTTTAAAATTTCTATGAAATCATCCCTAAGACCTTTCAAGAATACAGTTCTTACTACAGTTGGGTCTAAGGTGAATAGTTTTGACTTTTGATAGTTATATAAGGAGCTTTCTAAGTAGTCTTCAGGACTTTCATCTTCTTTTTGATGCATTTTAAAAGTTGTTTTTAACATTATCCTTACAATAGTCTTGGTATTTTCGTAAAAATGTGTCTTTCATTTGATCCCAAGAAAGGATTGTATTTTATCCTAAGCTCATGAATCGTCTTAAGGCTGAATCTTTCATTGTAGCAAGAAAAAGCTTAAGTTTTTGGGCATCATTTGAGTAGTTATAGCTTCTACATAATATGTCAAATTTGAATAAAAATAAATTTAGATCTTCAGTTGACATACCTCTGAAAGTGGGTAACGATGATAATGGGATATTCTTCATGCTGATGTTTCTGGAAATATCCAAGATTGGAAACCCAAAGGTTTCAGTCTCTGTAGCTTCATTTCTTTCTTCTTCTACCATTCTACTGATGGATGGTTCAGAAACTGGATTTTTTGTGTCTCCTAAATGTTCAGCAGACTCACGTTCTGCATGTCCCAATACTGATTCTTCCATTTTAGGTTCTCCTTCTGGAGCCTCACTGGCTCCCCTTGAATTTTCTGTTGGTGGAATTTTTCCTACACCAGTGTCAGTTGGATTAGTGGGGNTGAATCTTTAGAGATTACAAATCTACCCTTGTTATCTCTATATCTATGCATAAAATGGGAATTTGATTCTTTAGCTGAATTGAAATCCTAATTCTATCTAGAAGGTAATAAGGAAACCTGGCTTCAGAGAACCCCACTCTAGTGGCCGCGTGTCTCTTCACTCACATCTTAAATGTTTTATCCTCATCCCTCAAGCACCCTTTTAAAAACATTAAAATTTATGCAAACAATCTAAGATAAAAATTACTTCCTACTGTTTGCAACTCCCCGCCAACGGCGCCAAAATGGTGTGCTACTTATATGTTTAGTATAATGCACTCATTAATTATCAATCCATGATTTGTAATCAATAGAGTTATAAGACACCAGTAAGAAAGGTAATTTCTAATGTCACGAGTATAGAATTAAACTAGATTATGCATGCTAGAAACAAATCAAAATAGCAAACTGCAATGCACTTTGGTTGTCTTTCACAGAGAGGCTATCTATTCCATTATGGCACATGCAAGTATGAGCTGGAATTGGTTTGATAGATCAAATCTGATATCTGACCCGAAAAACTAACTATGCAATCCACCTTTCTGAAAAGAAATCACACATCAATTAGCAAAGCATAGCATGGGTAGTTCAATAGTCAATATGTTGGTTTTGCTGTGGTTCATAATGAACTTCACTAGTTCTTATCCAAGTAGTTTTGAATATTGTTTCCAATATCTATGATTACTCAAGGAAGTCAAATTCATGAGAACAGAAATAGGGCATATGTAAAAACAGAGCAATTAAAGATCTCTAAGCAATTATAGAATGGAAATATTAATCTAATTTGTACTGCTATCATCTAACAAAGTTAAAGCTTTAGCTAATTCAATGTTTATACTACTAAAAACAAATACTAATGCTAATCTACAAAGAGGCTGACCTTTGTTGTGTGGTGGGCCCTTGCCACTTCAACAAGTCAGCTATTGAAGTCTACAGGAAGCTTGCTTTCGACACACACATTACTCTCACTCACATTTCAAAGAATAAAATCGAAACTCTTGTTAACAACTCAACTCATACTTAATCATAGATAATCAGAACATGGAGATAAATGACATTCTATTAATCTTTACTCAGAAAATGTTTTGTACCATTACGTGCGGCTTCACATATTGGCAATATGCTAATTCTCCTACTCCCTCTACCATCCTTTCCATGGCTATTTAATAGTCTGAATTGTGAAACACAAGGAGGTGAAGTGATTTGCAAATCAATCAGTTGTTAAGTTCAATCATTCGATTACATATTTAGCTTCATCCTCATGACATGAAGTGAATGAGGATGAGGAAATTAACAAACTGTTCTTCTCATAGCCTTGCTAAAACAAATAGACGTCCACCAATTGACTTAGGCGAGATCTAGCACTTAACTTAGTGCATTAGGCTCTTCCATATTAGTACCAGATCGTAACAGGAAGATGGTATCGGATCAGGATAGGGTGAAAAATGTGGTACCGGATCATGACAAGGTGCAAAAGGTGGTACCGGATCATAACAGGGTGCAAAAGGTGGTACCGGATCTTAACAGTGTGTGTTGGTACCGGATCGCAACAGATACTATTTTTGTACTGGATGCGCTTGGTACCGGATTCAGACAATAGCAGTCTTGGTGTGCAGGTACCATATGGTTGATATGGTACAGGAACGCTAGACATCTAGAGGTCAAAGATTCACATATGACAAATCGAGAATTAGTACATGAAATATTTAATTCCTTAACTCAATAAACCAAAAAATGCATGAATTAACCATACTTTACCTTATGACCTTATTACTGGAAATTGGTAGCATTCTTGTCATTCACTCAAGCTTTAGGTAGGCCAAAAAGGTATAGGTGAAGAGTATAATAGGGTAATGGGGATGTCAATTTTGGGTCTCAACAGCCATTACAAAATTTTCTCACCTATGTACTTCTAGTTATTACATTAATATAAATACTATTTTCTTGTCCAATTATATGTTGCAAATATTTGTATTGCTTTCCATGGGAATACTTGTTATGCATGTTAATACATTATGTTAATTTATATGCTAAAATTATATATAATTTCCACATGCTTGCGTATCTTGGATGTTAAGGACAAGTTGCAGGCATAAATCTTTGGGTCATGAGCTCAATTGTGGTCTTCTTCGGATGTCTGGAAGAGGTAGGCTTCTAGCCTTCCCTTGTTATCATTTTCATTTATCTAGCATACTTGAGACTAGAGTTGATTTATGGGTGTCATCCTATCTATTGTGGTTTTCCCCTAGCCATAGAGATATTTTCCTCATAACAAAATTGGCGACTCCACTGAGGAAGATCTCCCTTTTGGGGTATTGGTTTTTTTTTTCTCCTTTATTGCTCATTTTTTTGATGATTTTTTGTGTCGCTTTTTGCTTGACATCCTATATTTTTATTTATATCTGATTTTCTTGTCCTGACCCTTTCCCAAGTAGTGTCTTCTTTGGAATACGTGGGTTTTCCCTTGACAATCTTGTACATGTGCATTCTGTTTATCTTTAGGGAACGCACATATGCTTATGTTCCCTGAATAGTCACGTAAACTATCTTTTGAGTCCTTTTGGCTGTGTTTAGTGTTTGTTGGGTGAGTTTTGTTGGTTGTTGAGAATTATTGGGTCTCTATCCTGCCTATTGAATGTCTACAGTGTGATAGGAAGTCGTGATATTGGTGAATCTTTTGGGCGAACTCATTTCTTGTCATTTTTCTCATTTGTTGTCCTTGCATTCTGGTCTGGGTAATCACTTCTTGTTGTCCTTCTTGGATTATCTCTTTATGTTTATAGTAGGGTCTCTGTGAGAGGTTGATATTCAATACTTGCATTTTCATTTCATTATATTGAAAATACAAAAAAAATTGTTTCCTTTTTGCATTTTACTTATAACATTTTCACTTTTGGCTAATTTACATTCGCTTTGGCATGTTAGGAAAGATTGGAATTTATTGAAATTGTAGATATTGTCTCTTAAGAACAACATTTAGAAGCATACCATCTCTTTGAAAATCAAGACTAGTACTTAACAATGTTTTTTGTATTTTCTTCTTTCATATATGTTGAGTCATTATACCATCATTTTGACGATCACACCTCTTGAGTAAGAAGAGGACATTAAAATTAATGTTGAATAATTAAAATTGATTAGAAACAATTTTATTTTTCAAGATTCACAAACAAGTGTAGGACCTAGGGCCTTGGAATAGGATTTTATGTGTAAACTTCTCCAAGGATATTAAACTCAATGTATATGTATGACCAAGGAGTGATGAAACCCATTTTGTAATTGGTGTCCTCATGAGGCTTTACTCACACTGGATTTAAGCACGAGGTATATTGAAGTTGGTTGCAGAGATAGCCCTCTAATACCTTCCTAGCATCAAATTTCCTTCTAGGTTTATATTCATATCTAGGGGTTTCACTAGTGCCTTCACCTCCTTGAGAGGCAATGCTTTCAATGTTTTAGGCTTTTCTACCCTGCCCATACAGTGGAATGGACCTACTACTTCTCTCTTGATCATTGGTTATACTATGGTGACTTTAGTTGCTTGAACTAGATAGACACATAGGTTTCTTGTAGGGGTTATTCTGCAAGTACCCTAAGTTAGATAGGGATCAGACAATACACATATTTTATGGAGGATTTTATCTTTGGAGGAATCTCACGGACTACGTTGTAAATCCCACAAGGGTTTTATAATTGATTATGTTACCTCCACTCTATTGTTCGAGAGTCTCATCCCCTCCTTGTAAAGGCATACCTTCTTTAGTTCAGGAGGTCTCTTAAGCCATTATATCATGTTTGTGTGCATTGGCCTTTAGCTTTATTTAGGAGTGTGATATTTGATTATTAGTTGGCCTTAGGAGTTTATACTACGCCATAGGTTCCAAGTCATCGTGGAGCAAGACTAGCCTCCTTGTCAGTCTCTTCATATTTTGAATCAACCACCACAGTTTGGTCCTTTACCGAATCTGCCTTCTAAAATGCGTAGAATTAATAACCATGGTACATATAGCTCCACTCATGATTGTCCTAACATGAGTAATAATTCAAATATGAATGTGTCAAGAAGCCCTTTGACTCTAGAGTCCGTTGTGATTATTGGGGTCCCCTCAACTCCCTCATCATTAGTCATTTGGATCTCGGAGGCTCCCTCACCCAATCCTACTCAACCCATGGTCTCTACTCAACCCATGTGAACAAATCCTTTTGTATTCTTGAGTGGTACACTGAATCATAGTTCTCATTCAATTCCTTGGGCCTCTAATCCTTTCTCTTTTGGTATGTTAGACATGACTTCGCACTTGTCATACTTCGTTTCATTGTCTCAGGTGAAGCCTAGTTTTGGGTCTGGGGGCATGACACCTCCTTATAGTCATTTTTTGTTTGGTGGGGGTCATATCCCTTATCCAACACCAACGGTAGGATTTTGGAACCCTCCTTCCTCTAGACACAATCCTAGCTACACTTTTCCAGGATTAAGTGCTCAAATGAGCGGTCCTTCTACTTCTTATATCCCATACACTCATCCTTGTTCCTCGATGGATGTTCCTAAGAACACTTTTCTCATGGAAAACCTCCCTCTAAAATATGGTGTTTCATATGGGGGAGTTAGTTTTATAGTATGGGAAACCCTCCGCATGGAGTTCCTTCATCTAGGGGGAGAATATATCCTCACATGAGTAATCCTTATCATGTCGCTTTCTCCTTGCAAGAGGCTTCCTCGATAATTATTCCCTTAAAACCATTTATGAATCAATTGGGAGGAGGATACTATCCTATCGGGACAGGCCATGGTGTATACCAGAACCCTTCTTGTCTTGCAATCTCTTAAAGCCAGTCTTTCCTAGCAGCATGAGCTCAGACACCAGAACCTTGTCTCCCTTTTATGGCCACATTAAATTTTCTATACTTGTAAAAATTGATGAATGAAACAGTGTGTCATGATCCATCATGGCCCCCCATCCCTACCAAGCCTCTCTCTAACATTCCAAAGTTTGAGGGAAATATTGGTGAATAGCTAGGTGATCATGTCACTGCCTTTCACCTATGGTGCTCGTCTAACTCTCTTAATGATGATTCTATTCATTTGAGTCTATTTCAACTCACCCTCACAGGTATTTTCGTGAAGTGGTACATCAAGTTACCTGGGGGTGCCTATGGAACTTTCAATTAGATGGTCTTGGTTTTTATCAACCACTTCCAATTTTTTGTTCGTTACGATGTCGGCATAGAAATTTTATCATATTTTCTTCAAGATAAATCCACCCACATCTCCGATCATATCCAAGAGTGGTGTAGACGAAAGAGGTTGATTAAAGCTTACATTCCTCCATATTTTTTGTTGGAATGGTTCCTCAAGTCTTGATTGCCTTACATTTCGAAGGATGTTTCTACATCTAGAGTGACATCTAAGGAATAGGCCATCTTCAAATCCCAGTAGTTGGACCTTATATATTCTCAATATGGGATTCTTTATGAAATTATCCCTAATGCATCACGGTTGAATTATGATCCTAGAAAATAGTTTGGGTTGGATGTCGATGGCATCATAGGCTTCGCAAATGCTAAAACTATAGACTTGGTGATGAATTAGCTAAAATATTTGTCTCTTAACCAATATTCGACATGAAAAGATACGGCTTCATCCTCAACCACCTAGTCGACGGATGTGCATTCTATATAATTGTCGAACTCAAATGGTAACCAACAACTCGGAGGGAATAAGAAGAAAATTCGAGGTAATAATCGCAAGGGTGGGAACAACAATAATAATAATAAATACAAGGACGACAATAATAATGATAAATCTAATAATAATTTTGGTGAGAGAAAGAAATAAAAGAGGAAGGTGAAGTTTCCCTGTAAAATTTGTAAAGATGATCACCTTACCCACTTGTGCCCCAAAATCAAGGAAGCCTCAAGGCTCATAGCGAAGAAGCTTGTTGTGCTAACTAACATGTTTCTACATAACCAAAATATGACCTCGGGAGCTTCCAACACATGAAATGCGTTGACTGGGAGTCAAAACCCCTCGAATCATGATGGTGGCCATCTATGCATCAATATGGTTAAGTATGATATTAGGGTAGCCACTAGATCTCACGATTATGGTTCTTCATATCCTGTTTTAGGTCCAAAGCCTCCTCCTTTAGAAAAACCTTTGCATATTGATAAGCCTAAACCTCCACCTCGTATTCTGAAAGGATTCCTTAAGAACTCTGCCCAAAATCCTAATGCTACAACTACCCAAAATCACTCTATTGTCAGACATTTGGGCTAAAACCCATGCGCGATGTTGGATTTGGAGATGCTCCAAATGTGTCCTACACAGAGGAATTCCTTATTATCTTCTTTGGGAGCTCTAGACCTGTGTGGCTCAAAGGTTATCAATTTTGATGTCATGGATGTTAAGCCTCACTTACCTTACCATGTGGACTTTCAAATCCATGCGGAGTATATGAATGTTACCATCAAACATACTGTAATCGATGAAGGTGCTACGACATTCGTGATGTCTTTGGATTTTTGGAAAGACATTGGCTATCCACTCCTTTCTCAATCCATGACCATGTAAACTGCATTTGATGGACATTCTTTTAGACCCCATGGAATCCTTACCTCTTTCCCAGTCCAATTAGGTGGAAATACTGTGGAGGTCAAGGTCGAGGTGGTTGTTGTGTCTCTCGACTACGATATTTTACTAGGTCGTAATTGGACTTATGTTATGACATCCATTGTGTCGTTGGTTTTCCATGTGTTATGATTTCGTCACGAAGGAAAGATTGTGATGATCGACCAATTTTCCTTTGTGAATCTTGGTCTTACTATATCAATGGGGTGTTTGGTCCCCATTATTGATAATTCTCAAAAGGAAAATGAAAATATTGGTGTCGGAATGTACTTGTCCTTGATGGGAAATTTTGATTTCACGACACCAATCACGTACATTAATTTCATCTTTGGTGAGTCTTCATCGTCGTTTAGGTATTTTCCTTTCCATACTTCATATTTAACTAACCCATGGACCCTACCTTCTCCGGCTATGTCATATGAAGGTCATTCACACATCGATATGGTGATGCCACCGTTTGTAGTAAAAGTTGTGTATAAGCTTATACAAGAAGCTATTGTCGACCCAGATCCTTCTTCCTCATAGACAGATGAGGTGGATCCCGTATTAGAGACCATATGGGTTGTAAAATCATATTTTTCACACGAATTCCTCGATGATACTTTATCATCATATGAAGCAATATTAGAGGCCATGTCTGGTCCTAATAGGCCTTGGGACGATGTGCATCATGGATCCTATTTTCTCCCTGACCTTGAGAGGATTGAACAAGATGAGTTTAGGTGCACCCTGAGTGAGATGGTCGGTCATGCCGTGGTTCCATTAGATACACATGGTATATATTGCGAGGGAAACATGGAGAACATTTCTCCTACCCTCAAGATCGACATCTCTCAAACCCCTGGTAAAATAAAAAATGTATACATTAGTGTCAGTTGTTCGCTTGAGGAAATTCATATCTACACCAATCTCTTCAAGGAGGTCTAAGATGTATTTTCTTGGTCATATGAAGATATGCCAGGGATCGATCCTAATATTGTCGAACATGAAATTAAAACCAATCAGAATGCTAAACCTGTTCGAAAATGACTTAGAGCTCTAAATTCAAGGAAGGCCCCTACTATTAAGGCATATGTCAATAATTTTCTCAATGTTGGCTTCATCTACCCAGTTCCCTTGACCGAATGGGTATCCAACCCCGTTCCCATAGATAAGAAGCAAGGAATCCTCTATGTATGTATGGATTTAGGGACTTGAATAAATCCTTTCCTAAAGATAATTTCCCCACTCCCTTTATTGATCACATTAATGATGAGTGTGTGGGAAGAGAAGTCTTTTATTTTACGGATGGATTTTCAGGTTATAATCAAAATAAAATCAAACCCGAGGATCAACACAAGACGATGTTTATTTGTACTTGGGGTACCTTTGCATACTGTAAAATTCCTTTCAATATTAAAAAATCTAGAGAAACCTTTCCATGTGCCATGACCTTTGTGTTTCATGATCTTAAGCATATTTTTTAGGCTTATTTAGAGGATCTCGTTGCTCATTCTTGCAAGAGAGTAGATCATTCGACTCACCTTCGACTAGTATTTGAAATATGTCGCTATTATCGCATTATATTGAAACCTCACGAATGCATATTTTGGGTTAGGTCTGGATTCCTTTTAGGATTCATAGTTTCTGAGCATGGGATCATGGTGGATCCTATGAAGGTTGAGTCAATACTTTGATTGCCTCCCCCGTATAATATTCGACAACTTCAGGCTTTATAAGGGAAGTCTAACTTGATACGTCATTTCATAGCTAACTATGCCAACATAACTAAGGGTTTCATGCATCTCTTAAAGAAGGATAATCCATCCATATGTGATGAGAGAGCCTAGGAATCCTTGGATGCTCTTAAGAAATCCCTGGTATCAACACCTCTGCTGAAGCCCATAGACTATAATAGAGATTTCCTACTTCACATTGTCGCATATGAAGGGACGGTTGGTATGGTTCTTGTTCAGAAAGAGAAAAGATCCATGAGCACGTTATCTATTACCTTATCCAAAATCTAATTGGTCCTCAACTTAAATAATCCCACATAGAGAATCTAGCCTTAGAAATCATACATGTTATTCATATATTATGTCAATATATATTACTCTACAAGACTACCGTGGTTTCTGATATCAATACATTTCAATAATATCCTTACAAGGAGTATAATAGGGGGGAAATACAATAAATGGATTATTATTTTTCAATAATTCAATCTTAATTCTACCTCGACGAAATCCAAGAAGTCGCTAGTTTTTGCGGAACTGATGTCAAACTTCCCTAGGATGGATGAGGATATTTTTCATGATGATTCATTCACAAATGAACATATCTTACTTATCGCATATCCAAACCCGTAGTATGGATATATTCTAATATACCTTCAAACTTTGAATCTTCCCCAACATCTCTCGAGAGATGATCGACAATGTATACGTCATCAGGACAAGAACTACCTTATTATCAGCGACACGTTGTATTATCGAGGGGTAAATGTTATTTTGCATCATTTTTTTACTCACAAAGAGGTTGATGATGTTCTCAATTATTGTCACAGTGGAGTGTGTGGTGGTCACTTATCTGGGCCTACGCAAATAAAAAAGATATTGCGAGTTGGTTATTTTTGGCCATTAATTTTTAAAGATTGCATTGAAGTGGTCAAGAAGTGTCACTCTTGTCAAGTTTTCACTCATAAGATGCACTCACAGATTTCCCCTCTCCACCTGGTAGTCACCATCGGTCCCTTCACTAAGTGGGGGGTGGAATTCATGGACTGCAACCCAGCCTCTATTGGGGAGCACCATCATATTATTGTGGTTATGGATTATTTTACTAAATGGGATGATGCCATTCCTACGATGGTAAGACTACGACACTTTTTGTATTCAATCAGATTATAGCTTGGTTCAAAATGCTGGAAGATATTGTCATTGATCGTGGAAGTCACTTCCAGAATGAGATGATGAAAACATTAACATCAAAATTGGGGTTTACACACGATCATTCTTCCCTCTATGTAAATGTACAAGTAGATGTCGTGAATAAATATCTGTTGGAATAGGGGCAAACCCAAGGTTCAATGATTCAACAATGCACCAAAAAAACCCTAACTACCGACCCTTTTGACAACACCTGCGAAGAAGATGAAGTCTCACTCGAGGTAGAGGAAGGGGGGGTTGCAAGACTCAAGTGTCTACAACCAGGCTGAGACACAGATCTGTGATTACAACACTTAACAGAGAACTTAGCCAACAGTATGCATTAGTTCTTGAATCTCATTCACATCGCAGATAAAACCCTTATTACAGATCAATGCAGTAACAATAAAGATCAAGCCCTTAAAACCTCTTAGAACATAGCATTATTTCAGATCTCGCATTCATTCACACCATTAAGCACTAAGATACAACATCAGATGCATTCAATATACATAAAAAAAACAACACTAAGTAAATAACCACATAAACAACATCGCACAAAGAACATCAAGAAACGGGATATACATGGTTCACCCCAGTGTGGGGCTATGTCCACCAACTTATTCTTCTTCTTTATTAGTCTTTTATCTTCTTACATTTGTCCGCTCTTATGCACAAATCCACAGATCCCAACTCCATAGTGGACATGTGATCTGCGCTTAGTGCACTAGATCCACCTTCCCCAAAATTAGGTCAAGGCATAGAGACAACTCCTCAATATCACAGAGTACTTACATACATCGTCTATGCTCAAAGAAACTTACAAAACACTTGCACTTAGCTTTGCAAGCACTTAACACATTCTTGCACAAAGCCAACCAGATCTAGTAACTATGCACTAAGCCAATTATAAGTCGTCGTTCTTACATCGATTAGCTACTTATTTATATCATTAAAAAAAGGCCTAATCATGGGTAAACCCATGGGCTGACATCCCTTAACCCATTACATAAACCCTAGAACCCTTTGTTGGGTCCACAAGCCCAAAAAATGAGTGAGATCCCATGATCTATGGTCCACCTGGGCACTCCATCTTCGACCAGTCTATCAAAGTCCCAAAAATGGTCAAACATGACCAATGTTTCCTCAAAACTTGGTTAAGGGCCAACAGGCCCCCAAAAATCACCTGTGACTCTTCTCGAGTCACTTAGATCTAGGCAATGCTTCTTCAAAGGCATCGATATTCCTCGACTTTCTGCTTCACCAGAGCTTCCTACTCAGTGAACTCATGAATCACATGCTCTGTGTTCTACTATCGTGACCATCTGGTCCAACTGTGAGCCTTGTCCTTCAATATCTTCAAAAAGCGTGTAGGCTTCGTCCTGCACCGGCTGGAGTCTCTGTGTCACCTCCATGACTTTGCTCTGGATGGAAGTAACCTGCTATTGGACTGCACACTATTGATGCAATCGCTTCATTTTCTCATCTGCAATAAGTAGATTCATCTATTCTTGCATGGCGGATGCGTGTTTCTTTGCCTCTTGTAGTTGTGCTTCTAGTTTCTTCAGCTCTAGATCTTCTCCAAGGCACTCATAGTTCTACGCACTTTGATAACTCTGTTTCTTACATTCTAAGGCGAGTGCCCTGATTCTTTCTACTGTGCTCTTGGCAGTTTCTTCCCTTTGATTGTGCACTTCTTGCGGAGCGTTGGACACTGCTTGGATCTATAGCTCCATTACTCTCACTTGAAGCTGTTGAATGGCCTCAACGAGCTTCCCCACTTGTATATTGGATAACTCTTCTTCCTCCTATGCCAATCCTAGCACAGAGTGAAGTGCTTTAATCACCACCTTTTTTATGGCATTCTACTCTGTGAGCAATTGGTCTCTTTCTTTCTACATCCTCGCATTATCCTCCTCGAACATCGCCCGAATTTCATCTTTCTCCTTCTGCGCAAATCGAAGTTTCTCTAGGACCTCCTCCTTTTCTTTCTTCAAGGCCTATGTGCCCTGCTCCTTTTCTTCTTGGACTCAACAAATTCAAGCCTCTGTTGCATCTTCTATCCTTCGTAATTGGGTGGGCTCATCCCCCAATTCTTCAATTTCCGACGACGAAGGCGCAGTCAGTACTGTGCGGTTTGAATGAATAGCTTGTTGTATGTCTTTCATCTCCTTCTCGATTCTTTCATATAGTGTCTCTTTCTTTTCTTCATGTATTTGAAAGATATCCTCTAAAGCATCCTCTATGGCTGCAATGATGAGATTGACATCATCCACTGTGAGCACATTCTTTGACTGAGGCTTATTGGCTTGGGTCTTCTTTCTTGCTAAGGGATTCTCCGGAGAAACCTTCTTTTTCTTTGATGTTTTGGCCTCTGAAAGGGGATCCTTTGGTGGTGTAACTTCGCCTTTGTCTTGATTTTCTTCTTCTTCCCATCCTTATTCTTGGTTCACTTCGTCTCCTCCTCCTCGTGCAGGTGAGCCAGGCCTACTTTCCTTTGATGTGTTGTTCTCCTCATCAGTTTCTATGCTCTCCACTTCCTCAATTTTCTTCTTTTTCTTCATGCTAGTCTATCCATCATGCTCGACCCAGGTGACCAATGGACTTTCGATGATGTCAGGGTTAGATATTTCTACATATTCCATTGGTACAAGGAATTATGTTGGACATCCTTTGGTTATATCCTCCATATCTTCATCGGTCAGCTTATAATAGGACTTCATCTCCTCCTTAATGTCATCCCTACGTGCAATGATGTAGATAAAGTGTCGATCTGCACGAAAATTCTCTAGCACCCTATAGTGGTGTAGTGTATTCGGGGTCATTCGTGGAAATTCCTAAATAAATACAAAACCGTCTGTTAGGGTGTGGTCCCAACGGTCCAACGATGGTCTTTCCATCAATAACTACATTTCTAGCCGTTCCAAAGAGTTATTCTAACAGTCAGGGTGCCTCCAATGGTCATATAGCTTCATCATGGCGAAATCCCATTTTGCGTGGTTCTGCTATTCCGGTGAGGTTCAACTTCTGCAAATCTACCTCCTACGAAGTCTTTTCTAGAACTTCCTGTGGTTTTTCTAACTTGGATTTATTCTTACTAAGCTTCCTTGTCCTCTTTCCTTTGATATGAGTCTATCGATTCCTCTTTCCATTCTTATTCTTATCTTCTCCTAATAAAGTGACTTCACACTGTTGATGTGCTCTTACAGATTCTACGATTAATGTTCCTTCTTTTTCTATTTCCAGGGTAGATATACTTTTTTCTTGCATGGACAGGTTCTTTAAGTCTTCTTGTGTTCTTTCAAGTTTGACAACTAATTCTCTAGCCCTCTGTTGCTTCGAATAATCCTCTTGTTCTTCTAGTAGTCATGATATTTTTCTGGCTATGAAGTCCCTTAATTCTTGTTTTTTCTATTATGTATATTCCTCCTATACTTTCCTTCTGATCTGATCTTTCTCAATCCAAGTATTTCCTAATAAAAGTGGGAATGGGGTGTTGTACTCAACAAATTTGATAACTTTGAAGTCTTCTTCTATCGATGTTTCATGAGAAATCATAGGTATGTTAGTAACTCTTCCACATATGGTTATCATTTTTCCTTTAAACAAGCCTATCCTTCCCAATGAAGGTATCATAGCAGGCTTTCCCAAAATTTCCCAAGTGATTTCTGGCATAATATTCACGTGTGTTTCTTCATCCAATACGCAGTCTATGTCGAAGTCTTCTATCCTTGTAACTATGACTATTTTTCTTTCGGGATCTTTGGTAAACTAATCTCTCTGTGATCATCCATTTCTTATTGTAACTGTATTAACATAGTCTCTGATTCTTTTTATGTATGGTTCTTTAAGATATCCTTAGTCTCTTGACCTTCTTTATAGTTTTCTTGTCTCATGTTCATCTGTTGAATTTTAGCAATCATCCTTGGGCAATCCTCAACCTCATGACCAATAGATTTACAACAA
This sequence comes from Picea sitchensis, assembly GCA_010110895.2. Classification (NCBI taxonomy): domain Eukaryota; kingdom Viridiplantae; phylum Streptophyta; class Pinopsida; order Pinales; family Pinaceae; genus Picea; species Picea sitchensis. The sequence goes on along the minus strand of SNQJ01S0071527.1, from coordinate 11,105 downwards.
AGACAAATAGGACCTATACCAGGGAATTCCTTAGCAAGATGTCCCGACCTTCTGCAATTATAACACAATGTCAATCCTCTCTTTCTTTTAAATAATCCCCAGCCTCTCCTGTACTGTGCACTGGGATCACAATGTTGGACCTGCAATCTGCACAAATTATTTCTAGGTTCTTGCATCCACTTATTAGTCCAAAAATTCTTTCTATGCATAGGAATAACATATTTTTCTCTATTTCTATCAATTTTATTCAAATCAACTCTTTCTTGTAATAGTTCCCTAGTTTTCAGACTAGGAAAAAATCTATCAAGCATGCCTAGATTCATATTTTCGAACAAAAATTTCCACTTATCTTACCTTTACCAGAGCACAAAGATTTAAGATCTTACCTCTTTTCTTCATATCTCAGTTTCTTTCTTAGTGCAGAGCTTCGCAAGTCAAGTAGAATACTGTGCACTACAACAGAAGATCTACGCACAAAGATTTCTCTTTTCTTCAGTTCCCAACAATCACAGTTGCAGGTCCCGAAAAAGAAACCATTTGTTGGCACAGGGGAAGACCCAAGGTTCAATTCTTCAACAACGCACCAAAAAAACCCTAACTACCGGCCCTTTCAGCAACACCTATGAAGCAAATTAATTCTCACCTGAGGTAGAGGCAGGGGGGGTTGCAGGACTCAAGTGCCTACAACCAGGTTGGGACACAGATATGTGACTACAACACTTAACAAAGAAATTATCCAACAATATGCATTAGTTCTTGAATCTCATTCACATTTCAGATAAAACCCTTATTACAGATCAACGCAGTAACAATTAAGATCAAGCCCTTAAAACCTATTAGCACATAGCATTCGTTCATATCTTACATTCATTCACACCATTAATCACTAATCTACAACATCAGATGCATTCAATATACACAAAAACAACATCACTAAGTAAATAACCACATAAAAAACATCGCACAAAGCACATCAAGACACAGGATATACGTGGTTCACCCCAGTGTGGGGCTACATCCACCTGATTATTCTTCTTCTTTATTAGTATTCGATCTTCTTACATTCGTTTTTTCCTGTGCACAAAGCCACAGAGCCCAGCTCCGTAGTGGATAGGTGATCTGCGCTCAACGCACTAGATCCACCTTCCCCAAAATCAGGTCAAGGCACAAAGCCAATTCCTCAATAGCACAGAGCACTTACATACAATGTATGTGCACAAATCAACTTACAAAACATGTGCACTTACCTTTGCAAGCCCTTAACACATTCTTGCACAAAGCCAACCAGATCTAGTAGCTATGCACTAATCCAATTACAAGTCGTTTCTCTTACATCGCTTAGCTACTTATTTATATCATTACAAAAAGGCCTAATCATGGGAAACCCATGGGCGGACGTCCCTTAACCCGTTACATAAACCCTAAAACCCTTTGTTGGGTCCACAAGCCAGCAAAATGAGTGAGATCTTGTAATCTCTACACCGCTTGGGCGCTCCATATTCGATCAGCCTGTCGAAGTCCCAAAATTGGTCAAACATGATCAATGTTTCCTCAAAACTTGGTCAAGGGCCAACAATATCTAAAGACCATTTTGAAAAAACCTGTCAGGAAGAGTAAATATAACTAGCATGTGGTGCTTTACCCTACACTATGGGTGTACCAAACCACAGTAAAGACTTCCATTAGTTTCTCACCATTTTATTTATTTCACGGAGTGGAGTTGATTCTTCCTATTGAGCTCAAAATCCCTTCCTATAAGTTGGCGATCGAGCTTCTACATAACACGACCAATCTTGAAGAATTCCTTGTACACCTAGAGCATATTGATGAGAAACATCAAGATTCCTTTACGGCCATTGAAGAAAACAAATGACATGTTAAGGCTCGATACGATAGGTTTGTTTGTCCCCGATAGTACGATGAGGGTGACTTGGTCCTTCCTTATGACCAAGCTAAGGAACCGTTGGGGGTAGGAAATTTCAACCCGATGTGGCATGGTCCTTATATCATGCAACGTGTCCTTGAAACATCAGCCTATGAATTAGAATATTATGAAGGGAATATGTTGGACACGCCTAGAAATGGGCTCTACCTTAAAAGGTATTATTCTTGAGCCTTCAAGATTGGGTGTGACTTTTGTATATTAGTGTATGTTAGTGTATATAATTCTTTTATTTTGCATCATCGACTTGCTTATTGATTTTTCCCTTGGTTGGCAGATGTCAACGAAATATTCAAAGAAAAAAGTACACAAAATGGATGCAAACCCTAATTTCATCATCCTCTCGAGTTTGCATTCCATTATTTGGATCTTCATGTGGCTAGTAGTGAGGTTCACCAATCATAAACCATGGGTCTCAAACACTCCACAACATAGAACATAAGTGGCCTTGACGCCTGGTGCAATGAGGTCGACCCTGATATCTGTGTGAGAACTAAGACGACGATCTTCATACTTAGTTTCTCAATCACCCTAATAGAAAGTTGGCTCCCCACTTTCTCTATGCCTACAACATAGTAGGTGGCGATTTACTCCTTCATAATCCTCCCACCTTTAGCCCTTTGGGCATTGATATTTACCATATTTCCTCGATGAGACAATCCTGTGATAAAGTAGATATCGTCCACTTCAATTCTCAATGGTTTCCCATAGATATTGAAGGCCTCGGTCTTCGAATCCCAATAGTTTATCAATGTTTGGATAAACCTCACTTGCACACTCATTCCTTTTATGGACCAAAATTTATAGAGATCGCATCTTTGCAAATATTGTTGGGTCCTCATATTTCTTTCCACTATAGCATCAACCTCCTCGTGCTCCCTTTCTCTCCATTCGATAACCATCCTGCAAAGGAAACATCAAATTTTGAGTCAATTTTTATTAAAAAACTTGTGCACGGAGTTGTATGTGGGATACCATTATGAAATTCGTGTATAGGGCTCAATATATGTGGGTAGGCTTCGCTTTTCCCTCGTACATGGATTTTTCAATTTATGGCCTCTAAAACTCAAAATTTGAGCACTAAATCTAACAATTAAACCATGGAAATTGAGGACAATAGGATAAACACTTACTTGGTCAAGACGATTTCCAACTCCATTGATCGTATCTCTCGAAATCATCATTGGAAGATCGTGGGTAAAATGGCCTAAAAAAAACTCTGTGGGTGAAAAACTCAAATGATATGGAAAATTTCTTGTTTTTTACTATTTGTAGAAAAAATATACCCACTTGATATAGTTTTTACCCTATCTTCCCTATTTTTTACCATATGGACTAATCATGCAGTATAAGACCTGGTTTGAGTTGGTTTTGTCCAGGGTTTTATGTATTTCCAGTTGCTCGTTTGTGCCTCCAACATATATATACTATCACTGACATATAGTATACGTTCTCACTCTGCTTTGAATTGTTTCATCATCATATAACTATGATTCACATTCCCTAGGTATGAACTCATTTATTAGCGACACTGAACCTTCTTGTTTCTATTAGAAGTGTTGTTATTAAGTGGTAGAGACTTACCAAACATGGGTACCATGGTTAGAAAACTTTTTCCATTTGGCGCCCATGCAAAAGTTACTCCATAAGTATTGGAGTTTCGTATAGTCCCAATATGACTTTGTGTTTGAACCTAATTTTCTTACTCAATATCATTCTCACCACTACCTATGGGACTCCTTTTGAGTCTTGGTTAAGCTCTTTTTGGACTCCCAAAAAAATGAAGACATTGTTGAGTGAACTTGTCTCTTTCACAATCGTTAAATGGATTTGAAAGGACATCTATTTTGGTATAAGTTTAACCATTTTTTGTACCAAGTAGACTACTTATGGAAAATGAATACTCTAGTCACCATTGGATATAAGAGTTCTCCTGGGTATTATTTTATACTTTTTCAAGCCTAGGGAACTCAAATCTACAAAAAAAGGACACTTTTTGAGTTAAGTTGTAATTGCATCCCATTATCCTTCTTGCATTGTTGAGCCCAATTCCATCTCCCACTTTCTCGTTATAACCCTCTTGCCCCAACAATTCTCAACAGTATCCAAGCAATTCCTTTCATATATCCTTTGCAGCTTGAAAACCCTTTACTTGTAGAGGAAATATCCCCTCAAGTGTTCATGTCCCACATGCGTTCCCTTGAATTGAGCATAGGTATGTTCCACTAATTGGAGCAATTTTCTTACTTTCCTCTCCTATATCATAAAATTCCTCTTACTATGAAAAACAAAATAAAATACAGGTGAGAAAATAATATTATCTCCTATCGGCAACAATCGTGTCACTTTTGAACAGAGAACAAACTCTTGATTCCATTTCATCCAAGGTTTTAGTTTAGCATGGATTTAGGAATATGAACTCATTACTTAGAGTCTACTCCTCCAATTGGTTATTCTTCCAGTCCCTATAGAGAGTTTTTTGATGCCTACTGCGTCAGAAAATTTTGTCAATGATAAGTGTTAAGTCTATGTTTCTTGAGTTATCCATCAACCTCGTGATATTTTTCAAAGGACGTATAAACCTTTGTCATCCATTCCTCATAACTATTGACTTTTCATGTCGACCATCCCCTTATAAGTGAATCTCAGAATCACATAAATTTGTTGTCTTACCTTGCACCCTTGGCCTACGTTCATCATGGGTAGGTGACCTTGAACCCAACAAATGACATCTCCTCATTGGTTGTTTACTAGGGGGTTTCCCTTTTGTTCAACGATAAGAAATATATTCACACATTGGAATTTTTGCAGTGTCTTGGATTCCATTAGACCATATTGGTGTTTTCCTCGCCTTTGTCGACATTTTTCATTATTGGCTTCTAGTCAGAGGGTCTCTTTCATGTACTACTTGCATCTGATGCATGCGAGAGACACACATGGTCATTGGTTCATGAACATTCTATTCGTCTGATCTCTTCTTGATCATCAAGATATTTCTTTGTACCTCATGTTGGATGATGAGAGATTCCTTAATTCTCTCCTTTCATCGGGTCTCCTTCCATCGACTTCTTCTCATCTATTATGGAATTGATATATAGAGTCCCATGAGTACCTAGAGGCTTGCATTCACTAGTGGTAGGTTCTCCTGCCATCAACAATTGGGAATATATAAATGTCTCTTGATCGATGGATTCTTCAAGTATTCTACCTCAATATCCTTATTCACACTTGTTGAATGTACTCATTTCCTTGACGTCTACTTTCATTATCGGTGGGTTGTCTTGTGTTTGTTAAAGGTATACCTCAATGACTGGTAATCAAATGAAGTCTCATTTTGTTCGACTTCAACTCCTTTATTCACATAATGTAAACTTGCACCTTTGACGGATAGTGTAGAAGAACTCCATTTTACCATAACAACATCCCATATATGTTGTTGTCTTTCATCGAACCAATCCCTATATGACTTCAGTGAACATGGAAGATCAGATTGTACTCTGTTATATACATATATATTCGGTTGATTTTGAGACTAGAATCCACTATGTCTTGTTCATGACTACTGTGTCTTGTTCGTGACTATGAAAACTTATGGCATATGTCCACTTTGTATTTCCTATTCATTTCCATGAACAACTATTTTTTATATATCCACATGGATCTGTAGTGTAATTCAAATTGGCATCCATGTATACAGAGTCAATATGAATTGTAATATTCTAATGGGTAACTAGTTTTTCGAATTGAGTCTTCATTATTCCACTTTTGGGAATTATATTGTATTTCAACCATCGTGGATACTCCTATGACCTCACACATTATGGGGCATCTGTTATAGAAAAATTTTCCACACTCCATGCATCTTTATTTAATGGCCTTCCATTTCCCTCTGTAGACTCAAATCCCCTATTTTTCTCATTCCAAAGTCAAAAATACAATTTGTTTTCCATATACGCGAGCCACAATTAGAAAAATCACATATATGTCGATTGATCCATTACAACCCACATACATCGGGTTTTGTGCTCAAAAAATAGAAAATATTTTAGGTTTCCATGTCATGTTACGAGATCCATTATCCTTGACCTTCCATATACTATAATCCCTCTTAATCAACCCTTCAATTCCATTTGAAGGATATAAATTAATCCATATACAAGCCTTGAACAAATAATTCATCATTGAGATAAAAGACACTCTGGAGAAATTTCTCCTCATATTGAATCTGCATCCCTTTATCCTTGAAATTCTAAACTTCTTGTGTTCAGCCCGCAAGCTCTTCCTATCTTGAGATGGAGAACCTCATTGACTCCTAGTACTTGTGAGATTCTCTTTGTGTATGATTAAAGTGGTGAAGGCTCAGCTGGAGGGACTTAGTTTCTCAGTTTCGATATGTGTCATTACAAAAGTTAGGCACCTATGTACTTCTACTAATTACATTAATAGAAATATTTTTTTCTCATCCAATTATATGTCGCAAATATTTCTATTACTTTCCATGGGAATATTTGTTATGCGTGTTAATGGATTATGCTAGTTTATATGCTAACATTATATATAATTTCCATATTTGTGTGTATATTGGATGTTGAGGACAAGTTGCAGGTACAAATATTTTGGTCGTGAGCTCAACCGTTGTCTTCTTCGGATGCCCCAATGAGGTAGGATTTTTGCCTTCCCTTGTTAGAATTTTCATTTATTTATCATCCTGAAAACCCTTTACCCATAGAGGAAAGATCCCCACGAGTGTCCATGTCCCTCATGTGTTCCCTTGAATTGAGCATAGGTATCTTTGACTACTTAGAACAAGTTGCTTAGTCGCGACACTCATTTCCTCTCCTATATCATAGAATTCCTTTTACTATGAAAAAAAAAATAAAAGATGGGTGAGAAAATAATATTATCTCCTATCGAAAGTAATCGTGTCACCTTTGAATAGAGAAAAAAATCTTGAGTCCATTTCATCCAAGGTTTTGGTTTAGCATGGATTTAGGAAGATGAACTCATTACTTAGATTCTACTCCTCCAACTGGTTATTCTTCCAGTCCCTATGAATATTTTGTTGATTCCTCCTGCGTCAATTTTTTTTGTTAATGATCAGTGTTAATTCTACGTTTCTTGAGTTACCCATCTGTCTCATGCCCTTTTTCAACAGAATTATAAACCTGTGTTGGACATTCCTCATAACTCTTGACTAGCATGTCATCCATCCCCTTACAAGTGAATCTCATAATCACATGACGTTGTTGTCTTACCTTGCACCCTAGTCCTACTTTCATCATGGGTAGGTGACCTTGAACCCAACAAATGGCATCTCCTCATTAGTTGTTGACTGGGGGGTTTTCCTTGTGTTCGAAGAAAATAAATCTATTCACACATTGGGATTTGTGTAGTGTCTTGGATTCCATTAGATCATATTGGTGTTTTCCTCTCCTTTTTCAACATTTTTCATTATTGTCTTCTAGTAAGAGGGTCTCTTTCATGTACTACTTGCATCTAGTGCATGCAAGAGACACACATGGTCATTAGTTCATGAGCATCCTATTCATTTGATCTCTTCCTAATAATCAAGCTATTGCTTTGTACCTCATGTTGGATGATGAGAGATTCCTTAATGCTCTCCCTTCATCGGGTCTCCTTCCATCGACTTCTACTTATATATTATGGAATCGAGATCTAGAGTCCTATGAGTACCTACAGGCTTGCAGTTATCAGTGGCAGGTTCTCTCGGCATCGACAATTGGGAATACATCAATGTCTCCTGATCGATGGAGTATTCAAGTGTTCTACCTCTACATCCTTATTCACACTTGTTGAATGTACTCATTTCCTTGACGTCTACTTTCATTATCGGTGGATTATCTCGTGTTTGTTAATGGTATACCTCAATGACTGGTAATGAAATGAAGTCTCATTTTGTTTGACTTCAACTCCTTTATTCACATAATGTAGACTTGCATCTTTGACAGATAGTGTAGAAGAACTCCATTTTATAGTAAAAACATCCCATATATGTTGTTGTCTTTCATCAAACCAATATCTATATGACTTCAGTGAACATGGAAGATCAGATTGTACTTCGTTATATACAAATATCTTTGGTTGATTTTGAGACTAGAATCCACTGTGTCTTGTTCATGACTATGACAACTTATGGCATATGTCCACTTTGTGTTGCCTATTCATGTCCATGAACAACTATGTGTTATATATCCACATGGATCTGTAGTGTAATTCAGATTGGCAGCCATGTGTATAGAGTCAATATGAATTGTAATATTCTCATGGGTAACTAGTTTTTCCATATGTGTCTTCATTTCTCCACTTTTGGGAATTATAATGTATTTTTTCCATCGCGAATACTCCTATGAACTCACGCATTAGGGGGCATCTGTTATAGAAAAATTTTCCACACTCCATGCATCTTTATTTGATGTCCTTCCATTTACATCTACAGACTCAAATCCCCCAATTTTCTCATTCTAGAGTCAAATATACAATTTTTTGTCCATATACGCAAGGCACAGTTAGAAAAATCATGTATATGCCAGTTGATCCATTACAACCCACGTACATCAGGTTTTGTGCTCAAAAATTAAAAAATATATTAGGTTTCCATGCCATGTCACGAGATCCATGCTCCTTGACCTTTCATATACTAGAATCACTCTTAATCGAACCTTCAATTCCATTTGAAGGATATAAATTAATCCATATACAAGCCTTGAACAAATAATTCATCATTGAGAACAAAGACACTATGGAGAAATTTCACCTCATATTGAATCTGCATCCCTTTATCCTTGAAAGTCTGAAATTATTGTGTTCAGCTCCCAAGATATTCCTTTCTTGAGATGGAGAACCTCATTGACTCCTACTATTTGTGAGCTTGTATTTGTGGAGTATTAAAGTGGTGGAGGACCAACTAGAGGGACTTAGTTTCTCGGTTTCGATATGTGTCGTTACAAAAGTTTGTCACCTATGTACTTATACTAATTACATTAATAGAAAAACAAAATTCTCGTCCAATTATATGTCACAAATATTTGTATTACTTTCCATGAGCATATTTTTTATGAATGTTAATGGATTATGCTCGTGTATATGCTAACATTCTATATAATTTATGCATGCTTGTGTATCTTGGATGTTGAGGAAAAGTTGTAGGTATAAAGCTTTGGGTCGTAAGCTCAATTGTGGTCTTCTTCAGATGTCCCGATGAGGTAGGATTTTGGCCTTCCCTTGTTAGCATTTTCATTTATCTAGCATACTTGAGATTATAGTTTATTTCTAGGTGTCGTTCCATATTTTGTGGTTTTCCCCTATCCATAGAGAGATTTTTCTCGTAAAAAGCTAGATGTGCATGTTTTGGATATGGTCACATTTTTCGTTTAATAAAATCTATGGGATGTTATAGAGTATATGATATAGGTAATAAAAATGGTTTATTGTTCCTTAATATGTTAGAATGAGTTGAATATTGGTTTCAATGATGGATTACACAATATTTAAGAGTATCAAGTTTCATGAAGTGACTGTCAGTCACACTACTTTTATTGTGTTAGGACCATATAATATGTAGTATTAGTACTATGATTTGAGTGATATATTCCCCTCTTTAAATATTGAATATACTATCATTTAAACTACAGTAGACACCCCTTGTTGGATACCTATGTGGACTCTGGTTTGAGAAAGAGCCAACAAATGGTTCCATCGTTGAGACATTGTATTGTGTGTATGGTGTTATAGAAGAATGATCAATGAGCTAACCCATATTTACATAGAGGACTAGTAGTTTCGCAACAAAACAACATATTTGAGAAACAATATGCTAAGGGTAATCCAACTAGATGGATGCATGATGACCCTTACATCTATGATATTTACTGGGTATAGTTTCAGGTGGTACTCTTTGGATGGCTGAAGAGATTAGGAGAGCATACGCGAATAAATTAGAAAAGGAGGAGGGAGATCCAATGGAATATCCAAAATCAAGTTGTTTTACAAAGGTTTGACCATGAGGTGGCTAGAGATATTGATTTTTGGGTGAATAGAAATATAAAGGGGTATATTATTGAGTTTTCATTGACTTTGAACTAATGTTTTTCTAGAGAAAGGGAGTAGTTCAAAAAGGGAGATCGTGGGACATTGGTGAAAGAGGTTGAAATGTCAATGGAAATGTTCATATTTGAGGAAGATTTCATAGTCTTCAACCCAATAACTATGGAAACATAAATATATGTACATGGGGGTGACCTAATGGAGATGGAAAAATAAAGTAAATAAATAGGAGATGATACCATGAAGGAAGCAAAAGGTTTGGAAAGAACAAAGAGAGCATTGAAGAGGGATGTAATAACTCAAAAGTGGTGGATGAACAAGATGAGGGAGATTAGACTAAGAGATTTGGTGGTTAAAGATATGATGAAAAAAGAAAATAGTATTGAATCCTATATGAAGGAATTAGGAGGGTTACAAAAGAGAAGAGAAAACATTGATCGATGGTTGAAGGGACAAGATTTTTTTATGAACCAAATGCTTAAAATATCATAATAAACCAGAGGTACACACCATGTACACCAATGTGGGTATGGAGAACAATTACAATATAGATAAGAGAGATTAATTACATAATAACTCCTTAAATAATAAGAGAACCTCCTCCAAATACCCAAATACATTCATACATCACAATTCAAATGTCCTCAATAATCAATACATGATTTCTATATATACCTATTCACAAACTACACATAAGGCCCATTTACTATTAGGTAGACCCTATTACATATACATTTACAAATTACATGTACATTTAACCCCATATATGTCCCCCCCTTGAGGTCATATCATATATATTGAACCCCATAAATGCCCCCCTTGGGGTCATATAAGATTTGGTGGCAGAGAAAAGTCTAGATAGTAGAAGGAAGATAGATGTTGTGTCTAGTGATTCGAAGAAGCCAACTAATAAGGGAAAGAAAGTAGGAGGGGATTTTCAATCAAATGGATTAGGAACCAAATAGTCAAGGGTTGTGTCTAAAGGGAATGCAAACCAAAACATTGGAGAGGGCACAATCATTGAGGTGCAAAAGGGAGAGGCATTTGACGATGTGTTCTGATTAGTTGAGATGGAGGAGAAATAAAAAAACAAACATGG
>SNQJ01S0071526.1:12682-32656 GCA_010110895.2 Picea sitchensis | reverse complement strand
ATTGTTTTTAAATCTTACGTATCACATCATTAGTTTTAAGGCCGACTAGGTTTATTCACTTACCCGTTAAACTCGCAATGTGCCCTTTAGGACGCAACACGTGATCCAAGGGTGCCACTCGCCTTTTTACATTTTCCTTACGCGACGTGCCCTTCAGGACACACTACGTGATCCAAGGGTGTCACTCGCCTCTTTTCGTTTTCCTTGCGCGACGTGCCCTTCAGGATGCACTACGTGTTGCAAGGGTGCCACTCGCCTCTTGAATGAATTGGTAGACATAAAAAACCCATGGAATCAATACTCCACCAGGTGATTTTGTGGGAGACTAAGGGCCTCTAAGGAATAAGGCCCTTGCCTTATTGCGTGCCCCTTAGAATCATCGTGAGTGATTGTCGCAGTCTGCCCTCACAACATCATGGGTCTTATCGAACTAGGTAATCGTTAACCTACAGTTTGAGCCACGACGGGAGTGCTAGTAGGCTGTGGTAGGGATGCTCCCACACCTCTCCCTCAAAGTTTCTGGTTGTCGTGTGTGACCCCTCTACTCCACATGTGAGTTTGGTCGGCAAGCTATCGTCAGCCTGCATCCATCAACGAATCATGTCAATAATAATAATCAATCATCACAACATATACTAATCAGTAGATATGTCACATCAACAATATTCAACCCAACAGTCCACTCGCTGACTCGATCCAGAGTCCAAGGGGTTTCATCGATGCCTCTGTATCCTCGAGGTCCAAAGTTCTGCACACTCACGAGAACCCAGTCAATAACACCTGTCTATGTAAATACAAAAAAATAGCATATCATCATATCCATAATGCCTCATAATCATAATCAAACGGCCAATAGTATAGTAATTTGGATCACTTGCAAGCAAGTGTCCTCAAAGAATAAGTTTGCTCAGTGCACGCAAGAGCGGGATGTTACACATAGTTAATTTCACTGAATTATATTATGAAATTTACGAAATGGAGTATTGTTGTAGAAGGTTTATATCTCCAAGATTGAATACTTAACTAAAACTTGATTTACAACACTCATGGATATAGCAAGGTATAATTTAATGATGAATTTGACTTTTATTTCATGAAATTTATTTCATAAGTAAGATAAGCATTAAGCATTCAAGATAGACCATACTACAAATAATCTAATTCTAAATAAACTCTATGTTTTCACTTTACAAGTTTATGTAATAAAATGTAACAACATTTAGACATATAAATAGACATTTTTTGTGTAATTTCTTGGGAAATGATAAAAGAATTGAATAATTTGTAGTTCTAGTTTCATGCATTTTGATTCACTATAGAATTTTTAATTATGTAGTGAGTCTCTATTTCATTGGCAATCATGATAATTTAGGCATACATGAATAAACTTAGATAGTTTTCTTGATAGATTATTTCAATTATTCCAATTGTGGTGGACACCCACCACTCCATCCACTAATTTATTGGAAAGTAGATCTATAAGAGAAGGAATGCATCTAAGGAAAAACAAGTAGAGTTTTAGGAGAAGCACAAACATTCACTAAAGAGTAATCAAATACTTCAAGGTAAGTCATCAAATTTATGAGATTAATCCTTTCTTGATAGTTGATTGAGTCTAAGAGTCTAAGATCTGTATTCTCAGTGTACATTTTTCTATTGTGATTTTAAAGTTGCAGTATGCTAAGTGTACATTTTTCTATTGTGATTTTAAAGTCGCAGATTTTAAAATATAGAAAGTCACCAGATTCAGAAGTATGCTTTCTTCCTACGTATAGTGATGATATGGAAGACAATAAAAAAGATTTTGGATATAAGTTTTTATATTAGGTTGTAATTCTCTTGCCCAGGTTTTGTGTGAAACTAGATCTCGGGCTGCAGGCTAGGTGACATGCATGGAGTTCAGTCCAGCCAAGTTCACCTGTCTAACCCACTGCGGGCAGCCGCTGTAATCTATACACGAGAGTCCAAGCCAAGGTTGTTTGCCGAGAGATCCAGAAGAGTCACAGCCGAGAGGATGTATTTATACCCCATTTCCTGACCCTTGACCATCAGTTTTTCCTATCAGTTTTATTTTAAATTTGGTTAGAAATTTAGAATGATCAAAATTGTAACAGTTTTATTTTAAATCTGGTTAGAAATTTAGAATAATCAAAATTGTAGATTTGAATTATTGAGATTGTATAATCTTAATGTTATAAAAAAACTTCAAAAAACTAAATCAATTTATACATTCAAAAATGCTATTTAAGCAATAAAAAATTACCATTTAAGAAGCAATTATATGATCTGATTTCAATAATAATTACTGAAAAAATAAAAAAAAACTTAACCATTTAAACTTATTGCTTAACCATTTATAAATAAAGAGAGACGGCAGCTGAAAAGGCCCCGGAGGAGGCGGAACGGTGGAGGGGAAGGTTTGGGTACGGTGGGGGAAGGGACGGAGGAGGAATGGGTTACCGGACAGGCTTCTGGGGCCGAGGAAGTCTAGCCGATTTCATTGTAAAGGGGAAGGGGATGCGAAAGGGACCGGCAAGACGTGATGTTGAAGGCTAATTTGTTTCTGGACAGCTCAAGATATTTCAAATTGTTCAGACTTCAGAAATGGGACTCTGAGATTGCTCCGCTCAAAGCGTTGTGAGTACGACTGATATCCGTCAGTTTGGACAACGATCCTAAAGATAATGGGATAGGTCCTGTCAATTTTTTGTATCCAGGTCTAGTATAGTAAGGGAGTGGAGGCCCCCCAACGACTCTGGAATCATTCCCCTCAACTTGTTCTTTTGCAGTTGTAGCAGGGCCAGAGATGATAGCTTTCCTATAGAAGATGGTATGGAGCCATACAAACTGTTGTTAGGAATCCGAAAAAAGGCTAGGCTCTTCCATTGACCCTGAAAAATATGGGAAACATTGGTAGAGAAACGCGTCCTATGCGAGGCGAATGAATGAGTTCTCCTATGCGAGGCAACTGAGAGAGCTCAAACGGAAGAGATCCAGTGAGATTTGCATTGTTCATCTGCAGATTGACCAAACTAGTCATATTCACCAACCAATTAGGGAATTCAAGCTGAAAAGTGTTTCCATCTAGATGGAGAGTTTCTAGGTTTCTAAGTTTCTGCAGGGAAGGGGGAATGTAACCCTTCAATCCGACGAAACCTAGCGCAAAAGAACGAGGAAGATTAAATCCAGACTATTGATCACAATGGATCAATGATGGAGGTTGTTCAGTCCTTCAGAACCTGAAAAGGGACATGCATTTATTAGAAGTCATGTGTTTGAAGAAGCCTTAAGCTACGGATATCGAGACACTCTGAAAATAAGAGCTCCGAGAACCAATGACAATAGTGGATCAACGATCCAAAGGTTGAGATAGGGCTGAGTGTTTCAGACTCATTGTGGTCCCGATGACATGATCAAAAATCAAGGACGGAGAGACAAGGCCTCGGGGTCCGATATGCACCCTGATTGTCCCAATAAATGCTGATTGTCCCAATAAATGAAATCACAGATCGACGGACAAGATAAAATGGAGAAATAATCAAATGGCCCATGATCATTAAGGTTTGTATGTGGAAATTGTGTGCAACAGAAGGAAGTTAAAATGCTAGTTTTCATGGAGGATCTTGTATCTTGATCTGAAAGAGAATCGATAGACTTGGGACGACCATACATGATATGTAAATGGATAGATTATTAAGGAAGTAATCACTATAAATTAAAAATGCTAGTTTTCATGGAGGGTCTTGTATCTTGATCTGAAAGAGAATCGATCGACTTGGGATGACCATACATGATATGTAAATGGATAGATTATTAAAGAAGTAATTACTATAAATGGTAATTCTTTAATCGAGTTGAGTGTGTTGGGGGCCGGAAGGAAGAGGATCTGAAACAACAAGGAAGTAGAGCAGAGTTCATATCTCATGAACCATGCTCATGGAGAAGAAGATTGAATTTTCAATGAAGCGAATTGTTGTGTCTTATGGTCGATTTCATGCATAATTTTGTTTGAAAGGAATTTCAGATCATCCAAGTTGGTGCTTGATTTGTAAGAAGATTGTTGTCATTTTTATTTGAAGGTTGGTTCATGGTGTGTAGGTTGATTCCTACAAAAGATTGGTGTCCTTTTTCATTTTCAGGTTGGTGCATGTATCCAGGTTGGTGCCTATAAAGGATTGGTGTCCTATTTCATTTGTACTTTGGTGTTGAAGTTTATGAGTCAGTGCTCATAAGAGGATTTGTGTCCTCACAAAAAATTATTTGTCCACAAGTTGACAATTATCTGTAAAATAATTTCTCTCTTATAGGAATACTTACAAAAATAAGTTATAATATGTTTTAAATAGATGTAAAAGAAAAAGAGTTGAAAGTGCACAATATTAATTCACTCCACCACCCCCCACCGCCCCCTCGCCCGCCTCCCCACCCCCCTCATCTCAGTACTACTAACATTCCAACAAAGTCTTGATTATTGGGTGGAAGCCATCAATTGAGCACATTACATGGTAAATTGCACTCCCACAAATGCTTTAGAAAATATAAAACTAGAAGAAGCATGGACTAAAATTAAGTTAGATGTAATCCACTTTCATGTATTTGATTGTGAAGCATGGAATCACATTCCTGATGAAAAAAGGAAAGCATTATAGCCGAAAAGTGAGAAGTGGATTTTTGTTGGATATTTTGAAGATGTCAATGGCTACCAACTTATTCAACTTCATTCCAATGAAATAATTATTAGAAGAGATGTTAAATTTGTTGAAAATCTCTCAGCTTATGAACCTAATTCAATGTTTTTGTCATCTTCTTCGTGCAATACATCTTTGGTATTTGTGCCATCCTCTGGTCATATTCTAGTTTCTCCTTCAAATAATGAGGATGAGGATGAAAATACACCTCTTCTTGTCCACCTTCCTCCATATGAGTCCATTGAACATGAACTTGCATTAGCATCGTTGCTTCCCAGATGGGTCCACTCAACATAAGAAACATCTGGTGATCTTACTAGTGATACTTCATATCAACATCAAACATGTTCATAGTTTTAGTGAGCCTCCTCTATTTCGGCTTAAGTTTCAGAGACTCATGATCCAAAAACATTTTCAAAAGCTTATGGAAATCCAAATTGGGACACAACAATGAATGAATAACTCATTTCCTTAATGGAGAACAATACTTGGGATCTTGTACCTCTTCCAAAAGGAGGAAAACTTTTCAAATGTAAATGGGTGTATAGAACCAAGTATGCATTAGATGGAAGTATTAAAAAAAAAGGGGATTCTATCAATTTGAAAGAATTGACTATAATGAAACCTTTTCCCCCATAGCCAAAATTAATTCCATCTTCCTTGTTCTAGCCCTTCCTGGCTCACATAGCTGGGACTTCCATTAGATGGATGTTAAATTTGTCTTCTTTCATGGGAATCTAAAATAATAAATATACATGGAACAACCTCCTAACTATGTTCAAAATCACTCCAACGTTGTTTTCCACCTTAAGAAATCTCTCTATTGTTTTAAGCAAGCTCCTCGAGTTTGGTATAGTAAAATGGTCAACTTTCTTCATGACACCAACTTTTCTATATGGCATTTTGACCCTGATTTTTATACCAAGAAAGTTGGAATCCATCTCATAATACTTCCTCTTTATGTTGATAAAATTATCCTCATTAGCAGTGATCTTAAACTTTTAACCCATGTGAAATCCATCCTTAAAAATAAATTTGAAATGACAGACTTAGGTTATTTGCATTATTTCTTTACCCCCAAGTATTGCAAACTAAAGAAGGAATTTCCCTTTCCATTCTAAGTAGGCATGCGACCTTATTCACCACTCTGACATGGAAGATTCTAAACCAACCCCTTCTCCCTTACAGTTTGGAGTCAAACTTGTTGCCACCTGTACTACTATTGAAAGTGATGCCACTTTGTACCATTAGTTAATTAGTAGCCTCTTATATTTGACTCATACCCATCCTTATATTTCCTTTTTTTTTTGGTCTTGTTGCCCAATATATGAAAACACCCCATGAAATCCATTGGAAAGAAACAAAAATGATACTTAGGTATATTTGGGGTACAACTCAATTTGGGATACATAACAATTCAGGGGGGATTGGGTTGACAACCCTAATGATTGAAGGTTAGATACAAGTTATGTTTTCATCCTTGGTTCGAGAGTTGTCCCTTGGGCTTGTAAGAAACACCAGACTATTGCTCTTTCTTCAATAGAAGTAGAGTACTAAGAAACGATTAATGCAAGTGAGGAAGCCTTGTGGATTCAAAAGATCCTTTCATATTTTGGATTCTAGGAGCATCATATGACCACCCTCTAGTGAAAAAAATAGAGTGCCATCAAGCTTGCCAAAGATCTAGTTCAACATCAACATAGAAAACACATTTATCTACACATGCACTTCATCAACAATTTCATTCATGATCAACTTATTGAAGTTCTCTTTTTCCCTACATATAATAAATTTGTAGATATTTTCACAAAGTATCTTACAAAAGTGTTTATCTTGGCGGAAATCGGTGGCCACCCACCTATTCCACTAGCTCAAAACGGGAGTTTCCACCTTAGCAATTTTTCTACGGTTTTTTTGGGTCTTGAACTTTCGGGGTCATTTTGAGGCCCTAAACAACGTTTTTTGGGCTCGCCACAATCACACTATAGATAAAGTCAAAGTTTGACAATAACATGTGTAGTCCTCGTAAATACCTTTCCAACAATCTGTCGCGTCCCTAAAATAGAGATAATATGAAACAATTATGCCCTCGGGAAGTTGACATATCAACTACCCCCATCGAGGACCCACAAACCTTTTGGTGTTTCATATTCCAGGGTTAGGGTTTGGGATTTTATTTATGTTAAAAAGGTGTTTGGATCCTCATTGTAAACATCATCATCATCTTGCGAATGAGTGCAACCATCACATCTCTTCTCATAGATAAGATGCCACCATTCTGGCGAGTCATTCACTATGTAATTTTACAGTTTATGTAAATCTATCTCATTAACAAAAATTGTGCATTAATGTATCTCTATTTTTATTGCAATATCTCTGTATATTTCATTGTTATATCTCTACCTTCATTTCATTCTCAAAATTATATGGACTAGTGGTATCAAAGTAGGCTACTCCTTTTCGTTTCTTGTGCATTTCCCCGATGAGATCAGGGTATAGAGAGTTGGGTCTCGATCTAGTTTCCCTTGAAGAAAACTACTCTCACCAACCCAAGTGGCCTCCCATGGTGGAAGAAAAGAGATATGAGGGAGAAAAAGATCCCATCAAGCTATTTCTCACGGAAGCCCTCGTGGAACAAAAAAGTGAGATGTTGGAGAATTTTTCCCAAATCCTTCAATGATTGCCGACAATAACATGTGCCTCTTCATCAAGAAGTCACTTTGGAGACATTGCCCCATTCAAAGTACAAGTTAATTTCAATATTCCCATATTTGAAGGTCAGATCGATGTAAATTCTTTGAAAGAGTGGTTAAATCTGCTAGAAGGTTATTTCTCTGTCCACAATTTTTCTGACAAAAAAAATATCACCTTTGCACTCTTTAAGGCTCTCCCCCATGCCAAACATTGGTGGGAAACTTACTGGGAGAAAAATTCCATAGAAGAGTCTGGAATATATGGGGCTGAGCCCACTTGGGTTTCTTTTATGGATGTCGTAAAGGAGAAATATTACCTTGTGGGAAACTATGATGACCAATACATGAGATGGACCACGTTGCATCAAGAGAGGGGACAAACAGTGTCGAAGTTCACAAATACCTTCCATACGTTGTGCACCAGGTTGGGTATCAAATACTTCAAGCGACATCTAGTTCTAAAATACCACGGGGCTCTACAAAGGTACATCCAAACCAAAATGGAGTTTCTAGACATATCATCACTGGGAGCCACTTATCGATATGCTATCAAAGTCGAGAAAAATTTTAAGCAACAAAAAAAAAAGGAATTTGGGTCTGCAAATCTGTAACAACCAATGTATTAAAGGTATCCCTAATCCACAAAATAGCCAAACTCAAGACAACTAATCCAAGCCGTAGAAAAAGAAGAGAAATGGGAAGATGAAGAATGACACTAGGAAGTGGTGTGACTTCCACAAAATCCCTTGGCACAACACCGATAAATTTCTCTCGAAACATTCATTGGTAGAGCACAAAGAAATAGAGTCGAGCCCTGAATCAAACTTTGATTCAGAAAATAATAAAAGGAGGTAGATAATTTATGCAAAACCCACTACTATTTTCATGACCACAAAAATCCAACCAGAAGAACCAGATTATCCTAAGGAGGGGGAGCACCTCTTCCATTCACAAATGTGGGTGAAGGGGACCCCGCTGCATTTTATTGTTGATAGTGGAAGCCAGAAGAACCACATCTCAGCAGAGGTTATCAAGCAGTTGGATTTTCCAACAACACCACACCCACAACCATACAACATCGGGTGGCTTCACCGGGGTCGAGATATTCGTGTCAGGTAGCAGTTTCACATGTCCTATGTCATCAACCTCTTCAAGGATGATGTATTGTGTGATGTTTCCCCACTGGAAGTATGTGATTTTCTGTTAGGCCAACCATATATGTGGAAGCGTCATGTTTTCTATGAGTCTCCATTCCATAGTGTCATTGTTACTTTAGGGGGTCAGCTCTACAGGATACCAAAGGTAGTTTTGACTACTGTCCTGGAAAAACAATGTTGCAAAGTAATCTCTCATACTACAAAGTTTAGCCTCTTCATAATTCGGTAAGAAGGAAAAAATAAAGAAACTGCAACCACTACAGCCTTGGCCTAAGATGTTTCTATCCAGTAGAAATAGATCGACAAGATTGTAGAAAAGAATAAAGATATTCTTACTACACCTACGAGGGTGCATCCACACTACCAAGTCAAGCAACATTATAACAGATCCCTTCATACTCTTCATGTTTCATCTTCACCAACATAATCCTCCCACACTCAGGAAGATCATGCAGCTAGATTTGTTGAATGGATCCAACCCCTCCAACAACAGGTTCATGAATCATGACAACCTTCAATAAGCTAAGCAAGAGAGCTTCTGCAGTTAGGCATGCAACTCACCAAGGTTCAGAAAAATCTTCCCTAGGAACTTGACGCAATGGAAACCATTGCTTCCTAAGGAGGGAAGATTGATCCATGCATAAATTGGTGGCCACCCACCTATTCCATTGGCTCAAAACATGGGTTTCCACCTTCATAGTTTTTCTACGGTTTTTCGGGTCTTGAACTTCTAGGGCCATTTTGAGGCCCTAGACAACGTTTTTGGGCTTTCTATAGTCACACTATATATAGAGTCAAAGTGTTATGAAAACATGTGTATTCCTTGGATAGACCTTTCCAACAAGCTATCACATGCCTAAAACAGAGATCGTATGCAAACGTTATTCCCTTGGGAAGTTGACGTATCAACTACCCCCATCGAGGCCCACAAACATTTTGGCGTTTCATCTTCGAGGGTTAGGGTTTTGGATTTTCTTTATGTTAAAAATGCATTTGGAGCCTCAATGTAAACATCATCATCTTCTTGCGAATGAGTGTAACCATCACATCTCTTCTTAGAGATAAGATGCCGCCATTCTAGTGAGTCATTCACTCTATAATTTTACATTTTATGTACATTTATGTCATTGCTAATAAATGTGCATTACTGTATCTCTGTGTTTATTGCAACATCTATGTATATTTCATTGTTATATCTCCACCTTAATTTCATTCTCAAAATAATCTAGATCAAGTGAAGTTTTCCAAACTTTGATCCATGTTAGGATTTCAGGAGGTTTCCATTAAATGGGTATAGGCTCTAGTGCCTCCTTCCTTCTCCTATTGTGTCACCTTTGTAAATTCTTCAATGCTATCCCAAGTTGTTATTAAGGTGGTATGTTAGAATATTTAGACACTTAGGAGTTAGTTAAGATCAACTTGGTCTAGTGTGTCTTCAGGTAAAAGTTTGTTCATTTAGTGTGTTTCTTTAGGATGTATTAATATGCATTTGTAGTTATGTAATCCAATGATCACAATATGTTCTAGACATAGAATGATTCGAAAAATTGTATTCTCTTTGATATTAAAAACTATATTGATCTATGTATTAACACCCAATTGGTCCATGATCTCTATTAAATAGCATGGAGAGTCATTTACTAATGATTGATTGTGAGAAAATATATTGTAAAATATTTTTCTTTTTCATTAATATGTTGCCTCAAGTGGCCACGTTGGCTAGGGTCATGGACTGTTTCTATCTTTGATGGTTTTAACTACATAAAAACATTGGTGTTATGATCTTTGATATGGTTGTGTGAGTGGTTACTAAAGGTGTTCATCATGTATGAGAGTAACTTATTTTATCCAATACCTTAACCTACTCAAATATCATATAAGGAAATAGATGAAAGAAGATAAAAATGCATATGCTTTGGTTGTAATAGAAAATGATCAAAAGGGAATACATTTCAAGAAACAAAATTGTTCACTTTAGGAAATCGTGATGAGGAGGAAATAGAGGCATCCCCACATATGGGCGGGGAAGAAATTGTAAACTAGAAAGAGTAGGAAAAAGATGTAAAAATGTCGCACAATAATTGCAATGTATACCATTCCCATTGGAGGACTAAGTGTTCTATGGATTTAATGGTTGAGAACATTGGGTATGGTTTCAACAAATCACAATTAATTATTCATGACATTTGAATTGGAAATAATTCAATATGAACTCAAATGGTTAAAATCAACACCCTCTCATTTCATCAACTCTTGTAGAATGGAAAATCTATGAAAAAGGGTAGTAGTTATGTTATTGTTAGAATTTATTCTATGGAAGTGAAGTAGGAAGACGAAAATATTCCAAAGGAATTAAAAGGTACCTTGGGAAATAACCATATGGTTTTCCAAGAAAATACTAAGGGGCTACCAACATCTAGATATCATGAACATCAAATTGATCTCATACATGGGAGTACTTCTCCTATGAAAAGGACTTATAGATATCCACATCAAAAAAAGGGGGATATTGAGAAAATGATTAAATACATGTTAGATGTAGGTATTATTCAACCAAGAAAGAGTTACTTTTCATCCCCAACAGTGATGTTGAGAATATAATACAATTTTTGGAGGATGTGTCATAATTACAGAGATCTAAACAGAATCACCATCAAGGATAAATTCCCTATTCCAAATACTGATGAGATATTAGATGAGATTCATGGAGTGGATTATTTCACAAAGTTAGATCTTAAATCAGGATACCAACAAATCAAATTAAGAGAATAAGCCATTCCCAAAACCTTATCCTTGGTCATGAAAGGCACTATGCGTTCTTGGTCATGCCTTTTAGTCTGACTAATTCTCGTTCTACTTTTCAAATCCTTAATTATGAAAATAAACATTGACCTCATCTTATAAACCTTATGTTAGTTTTCTTTGATGCTATAGTTATATATAGAAAATAATGGGAAGAACACATTAAACATGTATATAAAGTCCTACGAATTCTCAACAACAATCAATTGTATGTAAAAAGGTCCAAATGTGCTCTGGGAAACACAAAGTGGAGTATTTGGGTCATATTATTTCATGAGAAGGGGTCAAGGTGGACCCTCAAAAGATTCAAGCTATCACAAAATGGACCGCTCCTAATAACATCAATAATATTAGAGGATTTGTGGGTATTATAGGATGTTAAAGGAAATTTGTCAAGAATTATGCATGCATTGCACGCCCACTCACATCTCCCTTGATTAAAAAATCATATGTATGGAATTAAGAGGATACATTATCATTATCACTCTTAAAGGATTATATGAATTCTACATTAGTATTGGTAGCACCTAATTTTGGTAAAACATTCCTATTCAAATGTGAAGCATCAAGACAAGGAATTAGAGTAGTATTGATGCAAGAAGGGAGACCATTGGCTTTTGAAAATAAAAAAATCAAGGGAAAAGTCTTGGTGGAATATGCATATGAAAAATAAATGGAATCAACGTTACATACATCTCAATGGGATTAATTTTAAATTTAATACAAGCCATGATAGCCTAAAGTACTTTTTGGAGCAAAGATTTTCATCATAAGAACAACAAGAATGGGTAACAAAAATCAAAGGGCTTGGTTTTTAAATAATATAAAAAAGAGGGAAGGATAGTGTGCTAGAAAATTCCCTTTATAAAATAGAAAATACATCCAATTTATATTCCATTACATCTTCCATTCCTATGTGGTTGGAATAATATCACCATGAATGACAAGAAGACAATAGTACTAGACAAAAAATGTAATGTCTAAATGAAAGGAAGAGCTCTATGGAACATTGGGAGTGGAAGAAATATATCCTTTGGTACAAGGGTAGAATATATGTATCCTCTCAATCAAAGTTGAAGAAAAAAATATTAAGGGAGTCTCATAACTCTCCAATGGTGGGACACTTAAGGTTCCTTAAAACATATCAAAGAATCAAAAAATAGTTTTGGGGGGAAGGAATGAAGAAAGATATTTAAACAATTGTAAGAGAATGTCAAATGTTCCAAAGAAATAAAGGAGATAGAGTCAATGTTTTAGGGTTACTTCAAACTTATACATCATATATTATCAAAGTTGGGAATATCCATCAATGGACGTCATTATAGGTTTTCCAAAATCAAAAGATAAGGATGTCATTTTTGTGGTCATGGATAGACTCACAAAATATGTATTTTTTTTGTGGAATTCAAAGTACATATACTGCAAGCCAAGTGGTGGAAGTGTTGATGAAATAAATTCATAGGCTTCATGGATTTCCTAGATAATAGTAAGTGACATAGATCCAAAATTAACAAGAAACTTTTGGAAAGAGTTATGGAATGTGATGGGAACAACACTAGATATGAGTTCAACATATCATCCATAAAATATGGTTAAACATAAATAGTTAAAAGAATGTTTATAGGTGTATCTTCATTTATATTCTTCATACAAGAAAATTCAATAGGTGAAGTGGATTCCTTTATCAGAATGGTGGTATAATACCACTTATCACACGTCTACTAAGATGTATCCATTTGAGTATATTTATAGACATCCATCTCCTAGTATCACATACTTTTTCCAATACCATTTCAAAATATAGGTAGTATACTCACATATGTAAAAGAATAAAGAAACATTGAAAAATTTAAAGAAAACCTTCAAATGGCACATAACAAGTTGAAGCAACAAGCAAATCGACATCAAAGTGAAAGACAATTTTAGAGGGGTGATTGGGTGTCTTGAGACTACAACCTTATAAGAAATTTACTCTCAAACAAAATAAGAATTAAGAACTAGCTCCAAAATTTTATGCACCCTACAAAATTGTTTGAAAGATTGGAGAAGTCGATTATGAGTTAGAATTATCATCTTCTCACATTCATAAGTTTTTTTCATGCATCTTGCCTAGAAAAGGTTTTATGGAAAATTATGCCAAGGTATACATAATTTCTAGAAATAGATAAAGAATAGAATTTGATTCTTGAACTAGAAAAAGTTATAGATTAGTGTCAAGGAAAATTTTAGGGGACAAATTTCTCCTATGGGCTAATTTTCCATGTTTTTTTCCAAAAAATGATTCTCCAATTTCCATTTTATTCACCCCAAATTTATAGAATAAAAATATTTTACTCTAAAAATTACCAAAAAGTTCTAGAAACTATACAAAATACTTAGAAATTTTAATATTTTTATAGAATATCGCCAAACAATTTATGGTTGTCATTTTAAGAATTAGTAAGATTCACCAATATTTATACACTTTAAGATAAGCATGGAACATTCATTTCTTTCCTAATGGACATTCTCTATCTCTTCATAATAGAACCATTATCAAGTACCTAATCAAGTGGAGGAATATGCCTCTAGAAGAAGCTACATGGGAAAATGAGAAATTTATGAAGAAACAACACCAATTACAAGATTTGGGGGAAAATATTTTTTAAAGAGGGGGTTGTGTTAATGCTATAACCCTCATTTATTATTAGTATATTAGTTATGGTTAAGTCATATTAGTGGTTGGTTACATCATGCTCCCTTTATCTTCTATTTATTATAGAGATACAATTTTATTGGCATCTTGTCATATGTACTGGATATATTGTAAAGGGAAGATGTCCCCTCGAAGTGGATTCTTATTCATTGATTCTTTATAATTCTAAAGAGTCCATGGAGTTACTTCTTCTTTATATTTTTATGCTATTGGGGAATTTAGTTCATAACATTGAATTATCTCTATCTGTGCATTCACTTCTCAGTCATAACACCACAAGGTGCTCTAGTTTTGTCAAAGTATTTATGTTGGTCAGTTGAAATATATTTGTGCTTTATTGAATGTTTTCTTTTTCTTCTTATTCCATTAGGGGCTTCAATGAATACTTTGTGAGCTATTAAAATGTTGTCAATGTAATTTAAAAGTATCTAGCAATGCATTAGAGTTTGCATTATATATTACATGAAATATTACGTTGACTCCTATCTACACTATTAGTATGATTATTTTCGACTAGGTGTCGACTCCCTCTAACCATAAACCAATTGTATCATCTAGGAATCAACTCATTCTTTTCTCTCATAATAAGAATTTGGTACTTGCAAGTATCTCTCATAATAAGAATTTGGTACTTGCAAGTACTCTTTCTTTTACTATGTTAATTATTAGATTAACTATGACTAAATCCTTCATGTAATCATTTTATACATAAGACTCCATATTAAATTACTTCTCTTATATACTTGACATGACAATTTCAAGGCTACCATTCTCATGGTTTGTTCAATACTTGTTCCTTTACTTGAATGTGACTTCAAAAAACCCTCTTTAATTTACATTGTATTTGGATTAGCTAAGACTCAACACCTTTATGCACCAAACAACCAAAATAGCGTAAATAGAGAAAGAGAAGTAAATCCATGCCTTGATAAGAGGAGAATAATGAACATGAAGCCTCTAAGAGGGGGAAACCTTTCCAATAGAAGAAATGTATAAGATGATATGATACTAAAATTGGGTCCTTTATATATATACAGCATATATATATATATATATATATATATATATATATATATATATAACCTAGAGAGAGAGAGAGAGAGAGAGAGAGAGAGAGAAGGGTACAATTACAATTAAAGGGTGTAGCCAATAATACAAATACAACAACAAAAATATAACTCGATATCTAGAGCTTTACATGGGGATTTATGCTTAACATGGGGCTTTGTCTAGGGATTAACATGCCCCTCCCCTTCAAACAAGTGTTTCCCTCAACACTTGATTAGTTGCACATGTTTCTACATGAAGAATGCATCTTCTCATGTTGCTTCTTCTATTGGTGGGTTCTTCCACTTAATGAGTTACTTGGTAGTTACTCAATTTTGCAGTTGCTTAGCCTTTGTTTTGAGGATTATTTTTGGTTTTATTATGATTTTGCCTTCTTTATTGATCTTTGTTAAAATATTTTGAGCTAGGATCTTGTCACTGATTACCTTATTTAAGAAAGAAACATGGAAGATTGATTGTACACATGAAGATTGAGGTAACTCCAATTTGTAAGCCATACTTCCAATCCTCTGCAACACCTTATAGGGATTATAATACTTGGGTGATCATTTATTTTCCTTATTTTGTTTCTTGAGGTACATATGTTGGTACGGTTATAGCCTAAAAAATACCCAATCCCCCACTTCAAATTTCATTTCATTGCGATGTTGATCTTCTTGTTGTTTCATCCTATTTTGTGTTGTAATCAAGTTGTCCTTCAATAGTTTTAGAACCTTTTACTAGTGCTCTATGTGGTTCTCCAATTCTTTAACATTTTATTTCCCTTGATGTGATGGATGGAGAATGATATCGATAAATTTACATAAATGGGGAAATTTTTTATGAAGTTTGGAAGGATGTGTTGTACCACGGTCATTATACCAAGGGAAACCACTTGAACCATTGTGTATGTTTATCAAATGCAAAGAAAACAAGATACACTTCTACAAATTTATTCACAATCTCATTTTCCCCATCGGATTGAGGGTGGTAAGAGGAGCTATAAGCCAATTGATTACCCAAATAATAAAATAATTCAATCCAAAAATTTCCAGTGAAAATCGGTTCTATGTCACTTACAATAATCTTATGGATTCCATGTAGCTTCTAAATTTTTTCCATGAATGTTGTGGCTATTGTACTTTCTTTAAAAGGATAATAAATGGAGAAACGATGGGCATACTTTGTGAGTCGATCCAATACTATCACGATGATATTATTTCCTTTAGACTTGGTTAGGCCTATAATAAAATCCATTGAAATATAATTCCAATGTTGACTTGGTATAACTAATGGTTGTAGGAGACCTGGGGTGTTGATTGTCTCTGCCTTATTCTATTGGTAGACTTCACATTCAACCACAAACTTTTGAACACCAGTATTAAGACCTTCCTAGAAAAAATCATTCTTGATCCTCTGGTAAGTTTTGAAGAACCTTTAATGTTCTCCTATAGGAGAAGTGTCCAATTCCAAAAGGACCTTCTTTTTTAGTTGGGAATTGTAACATAAATATAGGCAATATTGATAACACAATAAATAATTCTTCCACACAAGTTTATCTAATGAAATTGGGCCCTCTTGTAGTCATTGAATAATCTCGCATACCTTTTGATCTTGCTTACATTCTATCATCTCTTCTTCCACCCAATCAGATTGCGAAATGGAAATAACACAGGATAAACCCTCTGTGTCTTCTTCTTTCCTTGAAAGTGCATCTTCCACCATATTTTGTTTTTATTTTTTGTATATAATTTCAAAGTCATAACCTAGCATCTTTGTAAACCATTTTTATTTTTCTTCTAGAAGTATTGTTGTTCTAATAAGTACTTCAAAATATCATGATCTATTTTTACCTTAAAGTGTCTTCCTATTAGGTAAGGACGTAATTTCTTAATTGCATGTAATATGGCCAACATTTCCTTTTCATAAATGGGTTTGAGTAAGTTATTTCCTTTAATATAGCTACATTCAAAGGTAAGGGGAGTTCCTTCTTGCATTAAAACTACACCAATGCCATGCCCCGAGGCATCACATTTCTCAATAAAGGTTTTTGTGAAGTCAGGCATGGAAAAGACACGAGTTGTACACATAACCTCCTTAAGATTTTCAAAATATTTGGTTTCTTATCAAGGTGAACAAAATGACTCCTTTTTTAATAATGATGTTAGAGGTGTTGTTGTTTGACCACAATTCTGAACACACTTGCGGTAATATCTTGTCAATCCTAAAAATCCTCTAAGATTCTTGAAGGTTTTTAGAATTGTCCATTCTTTTACATCTTTAATTTTGTTAGGGTCCACTTTGACACCTTCATGAGATACAATATAACCCAAAGATTTCACTTCTTGAACCCCAAAGGAAAACTTGAAAGGATTTTCATATAGTTGTTTCTCTTCCAACAATTTTAACACCATGTTATCATGTTGGACATGTTCTTCCCTAGATTTTCTATAGATTAATATATCATCAAAAAATACTAACACAATTTTTTTTGAGTAAGGGTTTGAAAATAGAATTGATCAAGCTTTGAAATATTGAAAGCGAATTAGTAAAGCCAAATGGAATCACTAAAAAATCATAATGGAATTAATGTGTTTTAACTTTTTTGGGGGAATGTCTTATTGCCTCACTCGGATTTGATGATATCTAGAGCGGAGATCCAACTTAGTAAAAATATTGATCCTTTAATTCATTTAATATTTAATCAATGTCAGGAATATGAAACTTATTTTTAATGGTCATTTTGTTGAGTTGTCTATAATCTACATAGATACACCATGAACTATCCTCTTTTGTAACCATTACCACTGGTGAAGAGAAAGTACTTTTTCTAGGTTGAATGATGTCATCCTCTAAAATTTATTGAATCATATGCTCAATCTCACTCTTTTGTGCATATGGCTACCTGCAAGGCCTAATTTAAGGTGGGACACTTCTTGGATTCAAATGAATAACATGGTTATGATATCTAGTAGGTGGAAGACCCTTAAGCATATCTTCAAATACCTTAGAATGATTGTCAATAACTTCTTGAAGATCCACTAGAACAAAGGGTCCATATTTTTGAACATCTAATGAGCACAATTGTGCCATTACATCATGGTGTCTCCTTTTGAGTAATTGTTTTATGTTTTCATAGCTTATCACTTTAGAGGGATTTCCTTGGATACCTATGAGTTCAATTTGCTTTATTTTTGAGGAAAATCTCATGAAAATTTCTTAAAATTAAGAACCATTGTAACCATTGGGCCACTAGTACAACATCAACACTACCCATCTAGATTGAAATCATGGGACTATCCAACAAATAATCCCCTGTATTGATTTTAATACTATGACACTTCCTTGAAAAATTTATGGTATCTCCATCTTCAATCATTACTTGAAACTCCGATGAGAGATACAACCAATTGAGAAGTTTTTCTAATTTCCAATTAATGAAGTTGTGGGTACTACTAGAATCAATAAACTCTATTACCTTTTTCTTTTTGATATATCCTTCTATCTTGAGGGTTTTTGGAGTACTAATTCCATCTAATGCATGACAAGATATGGTTAGAGTAGTCTCATCTAGCTATAGTTGTTGAGATTGTTCCAATTATTGATCTTCTTCCTCTTCACAATCAATGTAGAATAATTTATTCTCACCACATTTATGCCCCATACAATACTTTCTTTCATAATTGAAACATAGTCCCTTTCCTCTTCTTTAATCCATTCGTTAAGGTGTCAACCTTGTAGGTTGAGTGAGGATAGGAGAGGAAGCATGGTGCTCTCTATAGTTGTTAGAAACCACTCTTCTAGTAGCTATATTTTTACTTTCAACTTTCCTTTCCATATTGAAAGAATACTCTAGGGATTTAGGTTCAAAGAGACATTTCATTTTGAATTCTCTCATTTAAATTGCCCATAAAGATATATAAAAAATTATCTTATAGAATGTTATTTACTCTTAGACTTAGTTTTTGGAATTATTGAATGTGCTCTCTAATTGGACATCTTTGCTAAAGATTTTTTAATTGACTAAAGAGTGTATTGATCTTAATATCTCAATAATGTGCTATCAATTAATCCATAAAAATGGACCAAGAGATAATAGAATCCTTTTTTTATTTCACAAAGTCGTTGATACCAAACAAACTAATCATTTTATAAATACAAGGATGCAAGAGTTACATTTTGTAAGGTTTGCACTTGGTCTAGATCAAAGAATTTCTCCATCTGGAATATCCATGTTATAATATCTTCACCATAAAACTTACTCATATTGATATTGGGAATTAAGTAGTTGTTGGGTGTTGAGTTGAACCCCCAATGATGCGTTTTGTGTAAAATATACAACAAGGATTAAAAAATTGTACAAATCTAGTGTTTGTATCTAGACTATAGACAAAAATGGTAAATGAAATTAAAAACCCTAGCTCCAAATTAAATTCCTCCCTCTAAAACCCTTGATATTCAGAAAATAAATAAATAGTTGTAGGAAATAGAGAAAAAAACTAGAACAACAGGCTTGAAAGAATGAACAAATTCTCTATTCCCTCAATGGAAAGATATTTACATGCACCTGTAGAGGATTCCTTGGAGAAAATGGACTCTTGGGCCTCCTCCTTGGGATGGTTATTTTCTCTTCCTAGGTGCATGGTTTCTCTCTTCTCCTTATGGCTATAAGTAACATTGGTTGATGCTAGAAATTCTCTCAAGAGACTATGGTTCTTGAACTCTCATGCAAATCCAATAGCATTTACCGACAATGAGTGGAATGTGTATGAGAAATGGGTAAGGTCTCTTGGTTTTATAAGCAAAGTTTTGATTTGATTTGATTTGATTTTTCTTTCTTGAATAATTCCAAGAGGGAAGAAGTCATAAAATGAGTTTTTTTACTTTATCAA
>SNQJ01S0071525.1:60006-72296 GCA_010110895.2 Picea sitchensis | reverse complement strand
TTTCCTTTTGCTCACATAAATTTTCCCACCAATCTTTGACATGGGGAACGACTTTGAGGAGCGCAAAAGTAATCTTTTCTCTATTCGAAAATTTATGAACAGAAAAATACCCTTATAGTAGATTCAACCACTTATCTACAACATCTGCGTCTATCTGACCTTCAAATATAGGAATATAAAAAATTATTTGTGCCTTGAAGGGGACGACGCCTCTGTTCGAAGAAGACGTGTCGCCTGTTGGTAGTCGTTGAAGGATTTGCATGAAACTATCCATCATCTCGTTCCTCTATTGCGTGAGGGCTTCCTCAATCAACAGTTTGAAAGGATCTCATGTCCTGTCATATTTATTTTCTCCTGCCATGGGAGGTCACTTGGGCGTGTGAGAGCTTCTGTCCTCAAGAGAAACAAGCTTGAGACCCAACTCTTTGTGCTCTGACCTCATTGGGGACATGCATTAAGATGACAAGGAGCAGACCGCTCTAATACCACTGATCCAGATTTTATGAGAAGATTGAAATGAATACAGATTATTAACATGTTCTTAACAAAAAATAACAGAGATACAGTAAAATTGGTTTTCTATTCAATAACAAAATAAGATGAAACTGTAAAATGCAGCGGAAACAAGCTTGCTGGAATGGTGGCGGCTTATCTCTGAGAAGAGATGTGACGACAGCGTGCATTCACAAGAAGAAGGTTACAATGAGGTTCTGAAGGTCTTTTTACAATAATCAAGAATTCCAAAAACCCTAGACATCCAAAAACCTAACCCTAGGAGATGAAGCGCCAAAAGTCATGTGGGCCCCGTTTGGGTAAGTTAGTACATCAACTTCTCGGGGTCGTTACTTTTGCATACGACCTTTGTTTTAGGCATGTGATAGCCCGTTGGAAAGGTATCATTAAGGAGATTCATTTTGGGGGCTTAATCATGCCTTTGGATATCATTGAGGAGATCAATACTGAAAAACCTTCATTTAGGCCCTCAAAATGGCCTCGGAAGTTAAAACTGCTAAAGATAGTAAATTGTCAAAAATGTCAGAAAACTATTTTGAGCCAGTTGGAAAAGGTGGGTGGCCACCGATATCCATCTGGATCAGTAAAAGAGCATAAGAATTGAATTATCATATTAAAGACAAACTTTTGTATCATTTGGGCAAATTATGTATTCCAGAAAGTGAAAGAGTCCACGTAATCAGGGAGGCACATACTTCTCTTATAGCAGGACATTTTGGTGTAGACAAAACAATTGCTTAGTTACAAAGATTTTGTTATTGGCCTCGAATGCATGAAAATGTGTAATTATGTAAAGGGATGTACTATGTGTGCAATAAGCAAACCAAGTAACATAAAGCTAGGATTGTACAGTCCACTTCCTATTCCTTCTAGACCATGGGAAAGTGTATACATGGATTTTGTGGGGCGATTTCCTATGTCTATAAAAGTTCATGATTACCTGTATGTAGTTGTGGATAGGTTCAACAAGATGTGTGTTCTAATTCCTTGTAAAAAGAAAGTCACAATTGAACAAACAACTCAAATGTTCTTTAAAAATGTATGGGTTCATTTTGGGTTACCTACTTCTATAGTATCTGATCGAGACTCCAGGTTCTTGGGGAAATTTTGGTCAAGCCTGTGGGAACTTATGGAAACTGGGATAAATAAGAACACAACTTTTCATCCACATATGGACGGGCAGACAGAGGTGGTGAACAAGAAAGTAGTGCATCTAATTAAGGCATATTGCAACAAACATCCTAATCTTTGGGATGAACATTTGTGTTATGTACAACATGTGTACAATCGAGCCAAGCATTCTTCTACTCAGAGATATCCATTTGAAACATGTTTGGGGTACTTGCCAAAATCTCCTTTGGATTTTGTCTTTGGGAAAGACATTGCAACAGAGGGACATAGTGATGTGGACGGGGCTACAAAGTTCATTGAACGAATCCAGTTGATTCTTCAGGCAGTAAAGGAACAGTTAGACAAAAGCCAAGCCAAGTACAAGGCGAGGCATGATATGCATCGAGTTGATCATCAGTTCAAAGAAGGAGATCAAGTCTCGTTATACATCAACAAGGAAAGGATGCAAGGAGAAGGTAAAAATATTAAACAAATTCGTTATGGTCCTTTCAAAATTTTAGACAAGATTGGTACTAATGCTTTCCGGTTAGAATTGCCTCCATATATGCAAATTTATTCAGTTGTAAATGTGGAAAACTTGAGATTGTATGAGCCTCCTATGATTGAGGATCAAGGAGAGAATGTTCAAATTCCTACCATAGAAGATTTTTCTCCTGAATATATGAATGAGTTGTAGGTAGACACCATTTTGGAAAAAAGTATCTGTACTTCTCACAGGGGCGATGTGGAGTATCTTTGACTGGACTGAAGAGCACAAATCCAAGTTAGGCTAAGTGGATGGATACTAGAAATGTGAGGACACAATATCCTCACTTATTTACCAACTCATACCAGACTTTTGGTGGTCCAAAAGATTTCAGGTGGGGAGGAATGATCTAGGAGGCTCCCCAGGTCGAGAAAATGCTCAAAACGAAAAGTTCTTGGAAATGGATCAAACCAATTCCATTGCGACCAGATCATCGTGTTGATTTCGGCCATATATTTACGTCCTCAAATGGACATTATCCCAAACAGGGAAAAAGTCAATAGGTCAACATGCAAAAAGTCAACGCTGACGTCAGCATGACATCATGTCGACATCATCATGTTGATGCAGCATTGAAACATGTGGCAACACAGCAGTAGATTGTGTGGGTAGATGACAGTGATCCAATCAAATTTTGACAAGTGGCACATTATCAGCAAATTAAATAGTGCCACGTGGCCCAGGCATGGGCTGCCACGTGGCACCCTCTCATTTGATGGTTGGTCAAAATTTTTAGAACTCATGGGATTCGACCCCATGATCTCTTGGTATAGAAATGCCTTGGGAAAGTTCTGATAGCCAATGTGCCTTAAGTGGGGCTTGTTATTACAAACCCATTTCAAAATATATAAAGTGCAATATATGGTAGAGTGGAGGCGGAAGGGGGTTGGGAATAAGCCCCAGCCTGCAGTTTTCTTGTTAGATATGACCTCAACCAAGATGACGGGCGCTCCACTACCGTTCAACCAAAGGCGCCATGATTCCGGGCGTAACCACCAACACCTATCTGCCATACGTTTCGCGGCTATAACCACATGCTAGGTGCATATATGTGGGTGTGGTCCTATGATATCATGCCATGTGACCAACATTTTCGGGGTAAGGGCCAACATGCAGCCCTTAGGGGCTGGCCCTTGGCCACATTATATTCCATGTGACCCTATTTTAGAGCGTGCGCCCAACCATAAGGGGCTAAGTTTGATTTTGTTACATAGGTGGGTCTTTTGCTTATAGTTTTGCCCAGATTAGGCGTTTTTGGAGATTTCTTGGCCATTTGGAGGGGATTTGATCCCAAAAAGAGGCCATATCTTTGTGGGAAGTTGGGCTTCCCGAACTGATCCTAAAAACTATATAAACCAGGCTTATTTAGCTTGAGAGGGTACTTTTGTATGCAGGGAATGTAAAGAAGAGGCCCATTTCTCATGTTTTGAGGGGCATTTTGTCATGTTTTGAGAGGATTTTGTAGAGGCATGTGTGCATCTGCATAAGGGGGTCTTGTACAACATATCAGAAGCCTGTTTGTCACAGCGAGGAGCCATTGTAAAGAGAACTTGAGCATTTGAAGATCAATAAAGAGGTCCTCCACTTGGAAGTGAGCCTGGAGATGTAGGGACATATTGGTGAACTCTGTTATCAAGTTCTTGTTGTCTTTGTCTCTTTATTATTGTTTTTCACTTCTCTTATTTGCAGCATGGTTATTAATGGCTGAACTCTTTAATCATTCATGAGTATCTAATTAATGTCAATTTGTTAACAATTCCTTCATTTTTTGGATCGACCAGGGTCCCATTGAGAAATGGAAGCCACCATGCTAAAGTAGTCCAACCGTCATTGTAAACCAGGGTCCCATGTTCAATTGCTCATGTGAACCCCACATGGAACAAATTGGTACCCAATAACCCACTGATAATGATGCTCCTAATACTGACACCTATCATGTGGATCCAAATAAGAATATACATCCACATAGTAGGAGAGGATCAAAGATGAATCTGGAAGGAACAATACCATTGTAAAATATGCAGGTTGGACGCTTGCAATTATAACTAGCTCCCGATGTGGGACATTGATGTTCTCTACAAAAGGTGGAGTAGAGTCATCAAATAAAATATGGAAGTGTTTGCCATCCAAAAAATGACAACTATCCATATACCAATCATCGCAATCGACCTCCAAATCATACCAAACATATATTTCTTGATTATATTCATCCCTGATGTCCTCCATAAGAAATCTCTCATGCATGCTATCCAATGAATCTTGAATACTACGAAAACTATCATTGAGGCCATTTGCAAGGTCATGCAATCTGTCATGCAATGTGCCACACAATGTGTCATACAATTGGGATTTGAATGCTTCAGTAGGGATGATTTTAAGGATGGAAATTTATTTTTAAATGTAGAAACCTTGGTGAATCTTACTAATCCTTCATATGCCAACTATAAATGTTTGGCAATATGCTTGTAAAAATATTCAAATTTCTAAGGATTTTATATAGTTTTTATAAAATTTTGGCGATTTTTAAGGTAAAATAATTTTATCCTATAGAATTTAGGCGAATCGTTTTTAAAATAACGAATCTCATTTTTGGAAAAACCATGGAAAATTAGCCCATGAGCGAAATTTAGCCCCTAAAATCATCCATGTGCTTCAGTAATTTGTAGAATTTATTTGAGGGTTTGAGAGAAAATATCCATATGAACACCCTATGAAAATTTATGAACTCTGCAATCCCACCGCCATCACGAAAAAACCCAAAAAATAGAACAATAAATTATTGCAGAAAATCGCGACTTTTTCCGAAAAAACCCTGAAAAACTGTTGAATTTAAAATGCTCATAACTTTACTTCGCAAACTCCGTTTTGGCTTATTTGTTTTTTGAAATTGGGTATTTTTCCGAGAGAAATTCAAATAAACAATTTTTTTTTTCAAATTCAGCTCATAAATCTTCATATAGGAACCTTAAGTGTGTCGCCCTCTTTTTCTTCCCTAGATGCAAAAAAGAGAAAAAAATATTCCTTTCTTTGGCCAAGAATAGTGTTGTGATACCACTTGTTAAGTTCCAAATACTTGAATACAAAATACCACAATAATACCAAAGATATCTGAATACAATAATTGAATACAAAAGCACCACAACAGATATAGAAGCACAATATGTAAAATCTCTTGTATTACTATCAAACCCTTAGGGTAAGGCAACATCATACAATGGATCCTATTATGGAAAGCATCCTCTCATGTTCACTTTATTCTTCGAGGGGGCATCCTCCTATTGAACTACAAATCACAGTACAATATTTTTCTTCATATCCCATTACATTGCTTGAACCCCTTTATATAGTGCTACCATCACCTAAGAACATTCTAGAGGAGAAATCTTCTAGAAGTAGAACCTTCTAAGAAGTCCTCTTACATTTATTATATATAACTACCCATTTATTATATCTAACTACCCATTTATTATATCTAAATACCCTTGTGGGCCTTATTTAATAATATAGTGGACCTAGTCCACCTTACATTGAATGGCCTCCACTGTTATCACTATGGGCCCTCTGCCCCCCCTCCACCACCTCTCTAGCTACCTAACAACTACCTTCCCTTGAAGTAGTTGTGGAGCTTGTAAAAAGGACATAGGAGGTTATCTAGGGTTTGTAGTGGACTACCCTAGTTACTATCCTATAGGATAACCTTCTAAGGTTTGTAGTGGACTACTTAGGGTTTATCCAAAATCCATTGTCTACAAGACTTTTTAAAGGGATATAGGATGACGTTGTGGGGTTTGTAGTGGACTACCCTAGTTGTCACCCTCTAGGAGGGTATTTAAGGTTGGTAGTGGACTACCTTAGACTTCACCCAATATGCATTATTTACCTTATTCAAGAGAATCCCTAGTTGACCTCATATGTCCAATCAAAAGACATTAGTCTTAGGTCCTCCTATCATCTTTCATACCCTAAAACTTACCCAAACTATTTTTCCTAGATTTATTATTCACATAATTTTGAACTTAATTTCCCTAAGTCCTAGCAATCTTAACCTAGGGAAGCCGCCCTTGAACTGGAAAAGAATTGCCTGAAGTGTAGAATAGGGTTGGTGAGGTGACAATGGCCCCCCACTTAGTTTCATTCAAATGGCACTTGAGCTTTTGGACTTTATCTCCTAATGTGTGAGATCATGTGGTAACAAGGAGGAATGATAATAATATTTACTTACTATATTCATTTCTTGTTTGTATGTTATTTTCATAGGTTGTCTAGATATGTGAAAATCAACATAGGAAAAATAGTTATAGGTTGTTATTTTTTTTCTTATTATCGTGGTTAGATCAGATGCGATCTTTAAAAAAAAAATTGTAGTACTAATAAGTTGATATTTTTTCTATAAGCTTGTTGAGCTATGTGCTATGCTAATTTTCTTGATGTAAAAACTATATAAGTACTATGTAAGTATTTCTTAATAAAAAATCAATAAGGGATTATGATTTTCACTTTGGTGTAAGACTCTAATTAAGTAGTTTCAATCCACATATCTTACACTAGAATGTTTCGTGAAGAATTAGTCTCTATTGGATAATATTATGTGTAGCATCCCCGGCCTCACACCTTTGGGGGCATGCCACTCCTCAGACGCTTTACTTAGCTCTGCAACCATCTTTGTAACATTCCCAGCCTTCAACAGGACAGACCATGCTACTCCTGAACACTCTTTCATGCTCTGATACCAATTTGTAGCATCCCTGACCTCACACCGGCTGGGGCATGCCACTCCTTAGACGCTTTACTTAGCTTTGAAACCGTCTTTGTAACATTCCCAGCCTTCAACAGGCTAGGCCATGCTACTCCTAAACACTCTTTCATGCTCAGATGTCCATTTGTAATGTCCCAGACCATTCATGCCAGACCACGCTACACCGGAGAACACATCCGTTCTCTGTGTGGAACGTACTGTAACATACTTAGCATCCTAACTAAGTTATGTCTCATATAATTTTCTAACTGCATGCAATTAAAACATATGCACACACAGAACACTTGTGGAAGCTTAATATATATAAAACGTGAACAGAAAAATACGCTATGTAAATGCATGGATTCACACTAAAAAGCGGCAAACATATACATGTCACATATACATGCAATATCCATAAGCATACAAACAACTATAATCACACATAGGATAAACCCATAAAAATAACACGTGAATAACAATGTAGCATGTAAATTAATCACACAATTGACACTTATCTTTGTGAGAATAACACCAACTGCGTGCAGACCTTCCACGAACCTCCGAGTCTTAGACCAAACTGTTCATCACTCTCAACAGTGAGTCATCCCCGAGATGGGACTAAACTCCACCCGGGTAAAAGGTTCCTAACTAGGCTAAAGGCTCATGAACAATAGGAAAGACTCGGTG
This sequence comes from Picea sitchensis, assembly GCA_010110895.2. Lineage (NCBI taxonomy): Eukaryota > Viridiplantae > Streptophyta > Pinopsida > Pinales > Pinaceae > Picea > Picea sitchensis. The sequence goes on along the minus strand of SNQJ01S0071525.1, from coordinate 64,701 downwards.
CTCACTCAACTAACAACCTACAGTCTCTCATTCCCCACATGCTTGTCCCACCCAAGGAAGTGTGCCCCTTCTCTGCTCAACAGTCCCTCGGTTGCCCCACTTCCCTTCTAGGGCTTCAACAACAAGCCGGATAGGAAGTCTCAGAGCCCTACAGCTGTAGTTCAGCACCTTCGAAAATCAATCCCCAACAATTCTCTCACCTAGAGAATTGCTCACAGGCCTGACAACCCACCTCTTCAATATCCCACGGGCCTGACAACCCGCTTCTTCAATATCCCACAGGCCTGACAACCCGCTTCTTTAATCCCGCTCCCAAGCTAACAGTTACCCAACAGAAGGATCTGGATATGGGTTTAGGTAAAGTCATGAAAATACAAATGATAACCCCCTCGGCTCCCCTCCTCCCTGATGATTGACTGTATCTCCAGTGATGGATGAATCCGGGAAAGATGATAGTCCCCCTGATGGAGATCCCCAAAATGAACTAAGTCCAATAATATGTATGCATGCCCCCAACTTGACACTTGTCATGTTGGAAGCTACTTTGGCCCACTTTGCCCCAACTTAGAACTTAGGATAACATAATTATCCATACTTTATGATTTAAGAAATATTAATATAATATTCCTTAACTTAGCCCCTTCCCTTCCTAACTAGTGGAGTTTAGTCCCCCATCTCTTTTATCGTGATCGGAAATATGAGATATGTACAAAAATAGGCGCACTAGCCTTTAACATCTAGGCTTTCTGGCCTAATCAAAATATAAGCATTCTAGCTTATAATACTGGCTCACGAGTCTATAAAACATATCAGATAAACAAGGCTTCCTGGCCTCTACATCGCGTGTTTGGTCTTAGGGATATTACATTATGAGAATTTGATTTGTCATGAAGAATATTTGTATTTGTTTATGTTGGATAATGGTTATATTGGGTTGAGAGATGCTCCTTCATATTAAGGAAACCTTCCTATCATTATATAATACTCAAGAAAAATACTTTGTATGTTTTTTTGTAAATAAGAAAAAGATAAATTATATAACAAGATGTACATGAGGGTCTGAAGTTTCGAGAGAGATCATGACGATCTCCTGTAATAAAAAAAGAGAAAAAAATTGTCTACGCTAGAGGGTAAACAGGCTGGAAATAACATAATTATCCTTAAAATGTGTAGTTTGTATGTCCAACTAAGTATGAAATAACTGATAAGAATCCCTATGACAGAAAAAACTAGATATAAAAGAAGACTATAGAGACTAAGAAGCTTGTTATTTCTGGTCATGAGGAACCTGAGAAGAAGATGGGCCCGTGATGTCCCTTTGAGTAGCAATAAAAAAAGATTTTTCCCATGGTCGATTCACAATAGGAGGATGGAAGGATCCGCCATGACAATGAGCTATCAAGGTCACCACTGATAGAAGATATGCATTTCTCCATTTTGTGCTTTAACTATGAAAATCTTCATCCTTAGGCAACATACCCAGAGCTACAATGGTTTTGGTATGCCAATCAAGTTGCCAACTTGTTGCTCCATCTCCTAGTCATCTTTAAACTCCCTTACTAGTTTGACCTTGACCTTAAGTGTCGATATGGTTTTCTTATCTTCTTAAGGCACAAATCCTGATAAAAACAACTGCAACCATTGCTTGGCAACCCACCACAAGCGAGCAATAGGAAGATGTGGTTTGCATCCTCAAGGAACCATAAAAATGCAAACCATAAGTTCTAGTAAAATCAGAGCACATCCAAACAAACCATAACATAACAACAACCATGTCTTCCCCTTGTTTATTTATCTACCAAGGAACAAACATGCCTTCCTTCAACAGTTGTACCAAGCTTTCTTGGTGCAACCTAGGCGTGAACATCTCCATTATGCAAGGTCATGAACATCTCGTTCAAGATTTCGTTCTCACCCAGCCGTCTATCCTCGCCATTACCAACATTAACACTTCGACTCTACAAGAGTGCAGACCTCTTATCAATAGTAGTATTTGGGCCTTTCGAGCTTTCACTTCGATCTTCCCCTTGGTACTCTCCATTAACTTCCATAGCTCATCGATCCTCTTGGAGTACAACTTCGTCATGAACTTCAATAATCCATTGGACCGTCCAAAGGACAACCTCATTAGCGACTAGGGAAAGTGAAGTGGCCACCTGTGATCTGGGGTGGGTGGACAAAAGCCAAGTTAGCTTATGCATAGCGTTTCTCCTGCTAACGCTTTAGTGGACAAAAGCCAAGTAAAGCGTTAGCAGGAGAAACGCTATGCACACGGTACTGACAGTGGAAGGTAGAAGGTGTCATAATGCCTCTTGAAGGTGAGTCTGTCTGGTTTATAAGTCTGGCCCTGACAACCAAAGCTCAGCTCCGTCACTCACAAGACTGAGTGGGATTACAGCCAAAGTTTTGATGCTCAGTAATCGAGGAAAAACAATAAACTTTTGGCTAAGGACGAGTACGTTAGTTTCATTAATTCCCATTGTCTGAATTGATTGTTCATGTGAATATTTTTTGTGGTCACATTTCAATCATTGAATTTTTTTGCATGATCAAACACAATTGTTCGTTATTAAAAAGAGTGATTAACTTGATTAGTATAATTATGGTTCATCCAGTTAGTTATTTATGCTCACTTTATTTACTGCTCCTTACTTGCATGCATTTAGGTTTTTAGCTGCTCTTCGTGAGGTGCGTGAGGTGCATGACGGACATTTGTTATGGCCACTTTTATGTGGCGTTCCCATTTCGTTGTTATCGCCACGTTTCTCTGCCATGTTGTTATGGCCATGTTTATGTTCCCGGCTTTTCATGTGGTTATGTGCGCACACTTTTGCGAACACTACAAGATCATATACTTTCAGCTGGAGCATGCATTACGGTTGTTGTGTGGACGCAGATTGGATTTGTAGAAAGAGAAGGAGATCAAGGTGATTGGCTAGGAAGTAAGATCTTCCTTTTGCTCTGTTAAAAATTTTGGAATTCTTTCTTCCTTTGCTGTTAAAATATCTGGAATGTTTCTTCCTTTGCTTTCATTATGCTTTTTAAATTAGGTCTCGTTTTACACAGCGCTGAATTAACTTAAAATTTTAAATATTTCGATCTCTTGCACTAGAATTAGGTTTAGATTCACATTTTGAGTAAAGGCACTCCACTTAATGAACAAAGCATATAACAAGTGAGTCCACTAAATAATCAAAGCATACAACATTTATGCTAGTTATTCAAAATTAATAGAATACTCACCGAACCTAGTTGTACCAGATATGACATAATCAATTATTCAACATTCATGCTGGTTATTCAAAATTAATAGAATATTCAACAAACCTAGTTGTAAGATATATGAGATAATTCATTGAAATATTTGATATATAGTTAAATAAGTTGATCAATAAATAATTTCATAGTTAAATAAGTTGACCAATAGAGAGTGATAAACAATCATATCTATCAACTAAATTCATAATCATCTCATTCATTACTACTACATGGATCACATAAGAAAGAGAGTTTCCTCGTTCATATTTCAACTATTGCATTGTGTGATGTTTGAACTGAATAAAATTCATGAGTGACATGGATTTTTTTCAATTCATTCCACTGGTGATAGATTTACATTGACCACTTCCCAAAAACATCTATGTACACTGTTGGAGAATAATAAAAATTAGTTGAGTAGGTTTAGATTTGGTGTTTATTAAGGAGTTTGATCTTATTTTCACTGTCTCCACTGAATAACCTCTTATGTAATGTACTCTTCATTGATTAAATAAAATAAATGCACAATGGTTGGCTTTGCTTAGCTTAGACAACTTCCAAGCGTAGCCTGAGGCACTGATCTCCTTCCCATTTTCTAAGTTGTGTTAGTGCCTTTGAGTCCTGAAGCCTGAGAGGCAGATCGCTGCTGGAGGAGAGATGCTGGCTAGGATCTCTGCTAGAGTAACCCGCCCATCGCTGAGAGAGGAGTAACCGCGTGGACAAAAGATTGGCTCCCTGGACAGCAGATTGGCGATTGGCAGCGAGTAACCTCGCTGCAGTTGTCCATTGTGAGAGGAGCCCGCGTGGAGGAGTAAAGGAAGAAGCCACTGGAGCCCTGAGTGATAAATTGTGAAGCAAGAAATGCAGAGAGAAAGAATAGAACAGAAAACAGTATATTAGAATGTAAGAAGAACTGAAGAGATTCAGAATAGATTACAATGCAATGGGAAATAGCTGAGCTAAATAGGCTCAAGAAAATCAAGAATAGAAAGTACAACTGGCCAGGACAGCTGACAGTGTACTGTCAGACTGTTGAGGTTACAATATATCTAACACTCGCTCTTAAACTCAACAGTTACAATCATCAGCACTGATTATGCCTAGGTGTTGTCTCTGAAAATCAAAAACCAATTTTCCTAGTGGCTTTGTAAANATGTGTTTGCTCTTCTTGTGAAACACATGATTTTTAGATAAAGCAATTGCTGAAGTATTGCCACAGAATATAGGAGTTGGATCCTTTTCTGTATGTGACATATCTCTCAATATTCTTCTCAACCACATAGCTTGACAAGAAGCTGAGGTAGCAGCGACATACTCTGCCTCTGCAGAAGATATTGAAACAATTGGCTGCTTCTTTGATGCCCATGAGATTAGGTTCATGCCCAGTTGAAAAACATGTCCAGATGTGCTTTTCCTGTCATCTAGGCTGCCTGCAAA
>SNQJ01S0071525.1:0-26707 GCA_010110895.2 Picea sitchensis | reverse complement strand
TTGTTTTCCAGCTGTAACTAGAAGGAGGCTCCAACCCCCTAGTTTCTCAGGCTACAACCTGAGGGAAGCTCCAACTCCCCAATTCTCTAGCTACAACCAGAAGGAGGCTACAACCCCCAATGTTCTCGAGCTACAACTGGAAGGTGGCTACAACCACCTATCCTTTCCCCGTCCTGCCACCCTGAAGTAGAAGTAGAATGATGGAACCACTATCACACTATCACTTTGAGATATATCGTTGTAAACCTATACCAATAAATCTGAACCATGCATCAACCATGTATCAACCTGTAATCAACTTGTACCATAAACAAGCTCATCAACCATGCACCAAACTGTAATCAACCTATACCATAAACAAGTGCATCCAACCATGTACCAAGTATGTACCAATCATGTGACAACTACTAATCAACTATGACTCACCAATATGTACCAACATCATCAACTATACACATCATGTATGTGCGCCAACTCATCAACTATTTGTCTCAACCATGTACTCAACATGTACCACAACCAAAAGCCCTCATCAATTTCATCATCCAAATCTGATTTGCAGCTCTATAATAGACCTAGTGTATATGATCACATTCCTGCAAACCTTCCTTAACTTTAAAAACAAGAGACTAGCATTTTCATCAAACTTTTCTTTAGTCTCGCATGCCTAGTTTTGGATTAGTCAACAACCCTAACTTGACGTAATCATAACTTTGAACCTGTAATGTATAAAGATATGAAACTGACACACAATGTTCTTCAGTGTGTTTTATGCAATTCCTCAAAGTGTCACTACTTGGAACCTCTCAGAAAAGGAGTTATAGAAAAAATGGCATACCTTGTTCAATTCTGGTTTATTCTTGAGAGCGACATTGTAGAGCGTGCCCCACACAATTTTTTTTTTCAATTGATATGAAAATATTATTGTCTCACTAAATTTGGATTTTTTATGAAGAAGTTATGATGTTTTTACCTGAAACACCTGATTTTGACTAGTTTCAGGACTCACCACAAACCCTATTTTCCACGGAGTGTAACTCCCAAAATATAATGACCCACAAGATGAATTGTTTACCACAGATGATAGGATACGTTTTCTCATTTTCATAGCAATTTCAGGATCTGAATCATTATAGAACAAAAGTTATAGCAAAAATGGTGAGATGACCTGTAAATAACATATCGTAGAAAGCACCATCAAAATAATTTATCCTTCCTTGCATTTCGGCCTTCTTTTCTTCACATTCCTTAGAATTTTGGCTTAGATATCATTTGGTTACCTAAGATACCTATATATCTATTCAATATGCTCAAGTGTGATTCAAATGAGAGAGCCTTGCCTCTTATTTATACTCTCCAAGTAGCTTCCTTAAAAACATCTTCTAGGTCACTTGGGCCACTTTCCTTATTTTAGGGTTGGGTCCACTTCTAATTTATCCATTAAATTTATTATTGAAATCCACTTCTAATTTATCCATTAAATTTATTATTGAAATAATTTCTATTTTGTATTCACTTTTTAATTATAATACACCTTATCACTTCAATTTTTATTACATTTACCTTTTAAAAATATCTTAAACCACTTTTGACTACTTTGACCTTTTAAGCTTCTAGATGACATATGAGGGTCCTTAACTGTGAAGCAAGGTCATAACTCTCTAAACCTGAGGAACGCTATGTGACATTTCTACATACCAATGTAAATGACATGATACATGTACCATCCATATAGAATAGTATTATTGGAAAAAATATCATAACTCATACTGCTACCAATCAAACTTTCTTAATCCATTACCCAAACTGGGTCTTCAACTTCTCATGGCCATAACTCTTAAACAGAGAAATTATGTGATCTATTATACCACTATAAATATGATAAGCATCTATCCATCTAGATATTTCCCTCATAAGTTCACTTTCCTTCATCTCAATACTCCACAATTAATCATGGGTTCTTTACTCCACAAAGCTGCCTTCCCATGAGGGTTTCACCATAAGGGAACCACTCCTGAGTTTATCCATATTTACTTTATCAACCATGAACAATACTGAGAGTCATATTTACATCAAAAATATTGGTTCCATTACCCAAACTCTTTATGAAGCATTGGCTTTTCTGGCGGTTGACATCATCACAACCTTAATCAACACATCCCTTTGTTGATGGCAACACTGATGCATACTGGGGACCATATCACTCATGCTCCCCTCGAACCATGCCTCTGTCCTCGCATCTGATAAATCGCTTCCCCTAGAACCATGCTCTGTCCTTGCATCTGATAAATCTTCTCTCCTTAGAACCATGCCTATGTCCTCAGACTGATAAATCTCTCCCCTTGTCATCAATGGCAAATGCATTCTTTCCATCCGTGGTTGATCCCCCATGACTCTCTTATGGTGTTTCCGTGTCTAAGACATATAAGATAAGTATTTAAAAAGAATTCTATTTTGGAGTAAAATAACTCCAAGTCTTTGGCTTAAGATATTCAAAAGGCTTCCTGTGGAAGTGGTTTTAAAAGATACACTTGTTTTTTTTGTGCCCACATACTCGCTAACTCGATGTTCTTTTCTCTCAAGAACCCTGTTCTACAGAGTGATACTTGATTGAATGCTTCATCTTGGAGTGCATCACCAAAGTTTTTGAGATATTGATGACACTTGTATTATCACAATATATTGAATGGGCTCATCATACTCAACTGTATATGTCAAAAGTTTGTTTCATCCAAAGAACCTGTAATCAACATATGTTAGCAATGCAATATACTTTGTCTCGGATGTAGATAGAGATACTTATGATTGTTTCTTGCTTGGACAAGATACTAAACACACTTCACCTGGTAGAAGGTTCAATTATGCTTTTGTTTCCACATCACTACAACCCTACTAACTGCATCTCTGTAGGGAAATAAGTGATGTTTCTTCTTCTTCGGGATACCATGATCCAAACTCTTTCGTTCCTTTAAGATATCAAATATCCTCTTTTACCTCCACATGTGATTCCTTTTGTGTCGCTTGAAATCATGCCACCCATTCAACTGCCTGCATTACATCCGGTCTAAATGTTGTTACATAGTAGGCTACCAATCATTGACCTATATTGCCTCAATCAGACCTTTGAATCATCATCTTGCTCAACTTACAACCGGGTTTGCATGGGGAGTGATAACTAGTTTCCAACCTTCCATTCGAACTCCTCTCTTTATCATTTCTCTATATACTTGGTTTGAGAAATAAAATTCCTTTGGTTGTTTTGACGTATTTGAAGTACCAGAAAGAATGATAGTTCTCCAAGTAATGACATTTCAAATTCATTCTCAGATATCTGCAAATTTTTGGCTTAACCTCGTCATCACTACTAAAATAATATCATCAATATAAACCACCACTAATAAAATATTACCTGACTCTTACTTGGATGTAGAGCAGTTGTTTCTGTAATTTCCTTTTCTCAACTCCCGCCTCAAGCAGATACTTATCCAGGCTCGAGTACCATGCTCTAGGAGCCTGCTTTAGACCATACAAGACCTTTTTTTAATTTACACACATAGCCTATGTTCTCTGACAACTTAAACTCTGTTGTTCAATGTAGACTTCTTCTTCGTTCCTATTCCTAAATGCATACTTTACATCCATCTTATATACTTGGCCATTTTTTGAGCATGCATAAGTTAAAAGTAAACATGCATTTCTTCCATTCTGCAACTGGGGAAAATGTCTCTCTTCAAAGTTTCCATTCTATAACTGCATATCCTTTACATACCAATCTAGCTTTTGTTCCTTGTAACCGCTCCATCTTCATTCCACTTATTCCCTCAAAACCCATTTTGTACCGGATCACATTCTTATCCTGTGGTCTTGGAACCAATTCCTAAGTGTCATTTTTCTCTATTTGATCCAATTTTTCATCCATGCCTTTTAGACCCAAAATTATCCTTCTGATGGCTTTCAAAAAAATGGCTTTGGTTCAATTGTAGATAAGAGTGCTAGTGTGTTTGTTCTCGTGAACGATTTTTTTCTTCTAGTCTAACTCCGTGATCTTGTTTCGTTAACTGACCAAGGATCATTCTTCCTGCACTGCTTACAGGGTGTCTCTCTTTGGAGATACCCTTGTTGAACTCTTGCTCTTCTACTTCTGTCAGATTTTCTTCATCTCTTCATCTTCCTTTTCATCATTTTCTTCAAAAAATTTGTTCCATTGATTTGTTTTTCTTTTTTTTTTTTTTTTTTTTTTTTTTTTTTTTTTTTTTTTTTATTTTTTTTAATGTTAGTTTTAATCTTTAGATTGTAACACTTGTATGCTTTCCTTGTAATTCTTGAGTAACCAACAAGTATTCCTTTGTCCACAGAGTCAAACTTCCCATTCTTCCATCTTCTTGATGGGCATTTACTTCCAAAAACTCCTGCTTCACATTTGTCGTCTCTCCTTTCCATAGCTCAGAGATGTATCGTTGTTGTTTCTCGAAAGCATTACCGCTTTGAATGTGAATCACAGTATGCACCAGGTCCAAAAAATATCTCACAATCTTTGAATCCATTATCATTGTTCAGAGCCATTTCTGCACTTCTTGTTCCCTTTCTTCAAGAACTCATCTGCTGAGGTGTCCTAAATGAAGAAGAATTATTCTTTTATTCTATGATTGCCGCAGAGGTCCATATAAATTCCTTTTGATGTGAATTCCTCCATTATCCTATCTTAAGCATTTGACTTCTTGAATCATCTCATTTTCAACCATTTCCTTTGTAGATCTTGGAATTTTCAAAAGCTCGGATTTGTTCTTGAGAAAGAAACAATCATTCTTTGTATAATCATCAACCAATAAATTAAAATACACCTTTTGTCCTTTTGTTGTAGTTAGTCCAACTAGATCAGTATGTACAATTTCCATTGGTTTTGTTGTTGTCATCTTTGATTTGAACCTGGTTCTGTTTGTTTTCCTTGTTGGCAATGCTTGCACAAAGTAAGCACGTCGGTTTCATGTTCTCAAGTTTCTCTCATCGCTTTCCTCTTTGTTGACTCCTACAAGGTTATCAAAATTCAAGTGACCCATTCTTCATGCCATAGCCAACTTTTATCTTCCTTTTCCTGTAGACAACATTTTCATTTCCAATTTCACTTAACACACATATGTTGCTTAAAGTTCTTGCAAAATTAGTGACCAATTTCCCTAACCTTCTTTTTCTTATCTCACACTTTTTGTGAATAGAAAGTAACTTTATGACCTTTGGTCACACATTTGAATCATTATTCTAAAAGATTATGTTTGTATTCTACTAGTAAACATTTTCTACTTTTCATTCTTCTGTTCAATTAACTGCATTTTCCAATGATTTTGGATGAATCATCATTTCCAAAGGAGACTCATCCATTTCTTTCCTTTCAGAATAAGAAACCTGTCTTTATCAATTGCCATGTGTTTTGAACATCCACTGCTGTCATACCAACCAATGCTTCTTTGTTTATCTTGTAGAGCGATTGCGCATTCTTCTTTGTTATATTGATCTTGCTTTCTATCCATGTCATTTTCTAAGGTTCTTGTCGTGACTCCATTGAGGTTCTTTAGGAGGAACCATATGCAATTTTTCCAATGTGGTCCAAAAATTGTTACATTTGTAACATTCCATTTCAGCGCTCAAAGATTCAAACCTATGTAACTTCTTCTTTGTGTTTCACTGGGTCTTCTTGAATAATTCTTTTGTGTATAACTATCAAAGTTTTTACTGTTCATGTTGTTAGCTCTTCAATTTACACAAATTTATGTCCAAAATTATTACATGCATAACATAAACAAAAAATATAGTTTGATACCTGTAGTTGAATATCTTATGAAAGGAGGTGCTCTTATGCATCCTTCTTCTTCTTGAGGTACGTCTATATCCGCTGCTGGATTCCAACCGAAGCCTCTCAGTGGGAGGAGTGCCCTCGTAATCTCTTTGTATATCTTACCCCTTGCTGTTTCGCAGATAACTTTTTGATTTGCTTCATGTTTTGGAGCTTGATCCATTTGTTTGATTGTATCCAAGTCCTGACTTTTCAAGATAAGATTTTGACTGTTGATAATGTCATCCAACTTTTGAGCTATTCTCGTATTTTCTTTGAATATCCTTTCTTAGTGTGACAACCTCATCGCTTCCAATGATCCCCGCCCTTTCCTTCTAGTTGTCTTTTGAGTGTTTTTCCAATTCTCTTATCTTCTTCTCATTTTGAAACCTTCAAATTTGGTGATCATTTGTTCTAGTTCTGAATGGTTCTTTTTTTGTATCTAGTTCTACTTGTAGTTTCTTTTGTTTTTTCTTTGGATAACTTCTATGGCACTCAAGTAATTCTTTTCTCTTAAGTCAACTTCTACCCTCTTCAATTTCTTCTTCATATGTTTCTCATATTCTTCTTTGGAGTCTTCTTTTATCAAAGTCTTCTTACCTGCCATGAATAGAACTCTCTATGTTTCACTGTCACTGACTTCGTTTTCATTTGATGATGAGATGTCTTTGGTGCAAAAAAGTTTTTCTTGAAAAACTTTCTTTATAGTTCTTTACCTTTATATGTTTGTCTCTTTGAGTAACCTCCTTCATCATTTATCCTTTTCTTATGAGGACATTTGTTAGAAAAATGACCAATACCATCACAATTAAAAACAAATTAAAGGAATCTTACCTCTATATCTACCGTTTGTTCCCTTGTTTAGTATTTTGAATAAGTTGGCCACTTCTTCATAATTTTCTGAGACGTCGTTGTTGTTGCCATATTCTTCTTGTTCCTTTTCTTTTGCTTTGATCTTTGATGTTGAGGATGCTTCTTTTTTACATCCTGATTTTCCTATTCAGCTCATCTTATGTTGTGAATATTCCATGTTGTTCGTTCATGCTTATTGAGTTAGATCCGATATTTATTCTAGCGTTGATATCTTATGGTTGAATCACATAGGAAGAGATATTAGTACATCTTGAACAATTATTATAGATTCCTTCATTTCTTCTCCGTAATCCCACGATTTCATTCACTATTTTAATGTAATTGCAAGTTAAAGTAGGCTGCCATATCTTCATCTTCCTTCATATTTTTAGTTGTTCAAACCCACTGTAGTTTGAAGCTTTGCTTCTTTTGACTTTCAAATCTCCATAAATATTTCTCAAGCTTGTCCCAAATCTCTTTAGAAGGCATTTACAATGTGTGCAACTTTGTGAATGTAATCGGTGACCATCTAAAAGTAATTTATGGTTTCTAAATTATTCTCACCGAAGTTTCTACACATGTTTTTCATTTGTTGGTGGAACTCAAGCAGGCTGTAATTCATCTACACTGATTGTCAAACTTGAGATCCCTGTGCATGTATATATCTTCTCATCCTTATGCTCCAAAAAACATACTTTTGTCCATCAAACTGGTATTCCATTTTATATATTGGTACTCTCCATGATCTACCTTTCAAGACAAACCACTTCAAGAAACTACTTTGATACCACAGTTGGATTAACAGAGGGGGTGAATCAAGAATAGCATAATTATAATCTTTTTGCTTCAAAGTTATATCAATGCAGAATTATTATTCACAATATGCAAAGAAATAAAAATTCCAAGCACATACACACATGACATCTATTATTTTTAATGAGGAAACTCCCAAATCGGGAGAAAACCAATGCTTTTTCTTATATGTCTCAAGAATTACATTCATTGGAAGCACCAACTTCCTTTGTTTTCTCTCAATGCAACTAGAAGGAGGCTCCAACCCCCTAGTTTCACAATCTACAAACTGAGGGAAGATCCAAATACCCAACTCTCTGGCTACAACCAAAAAGAAGCTACAACCCCCTATGTTAAATGGCTACAATCGGAAGGTGGATAAAAACACCTATCCTTTCCCCATCCAACCACCCTAAGTAGAAGTAGAATGATGGAACCACTGCCACATCATCACTGTGAGATATACTGCTATAAACCATACCAATAATTCCATGTATCAACCATGCATCAACCTCAGAATCAACCTCATTTCACAACAAGTGCATCAACCATGCACCAACTCAGAATCAACCTGTACTCATAAACAAGTGCATCCGAACCATGTACCAAGGTGCATACCAATTCAGGACAATTATTCATCAACTGTGACTCATCAATATGTACCAAATATCATCAACTATACACCTCATGTATATGTGTGCTGTTCCCATCAACTATTTGTCTCAACCATGTACTCACATGTACCACAACCAAAAGTTCCTAATCAATTTCTATCATCCAAATATGATTTGTATCTCTATATTGTAGACCTCGGTGTATATGATCACATTTCAGAAAACCTTCCTTAATCCTTGTAAGCAAGAGACTATCATTTTCATCAACTTTTCTTAGTCTCACATGCCTAGCCTTGGATATTAAATAAATGTAACCCTTTAACTTGAAGTGCAGGTAATCATAACTTTGAACTCCAGAAGGTCATATAAAGATCCTAAAATGATATACAATTTTATTTAGTGCTTATGCATTCCTCCAAGTGTCACTACTTGGAACCTCTGTAAATGAGTTATAGCAAAATGGTATACCTTTGTTGAATTCGGGCTTATTCTAGAGCTATGGCATTGTAGAGTGTGCCCCACCCAAAATATTTTATGAATTGATCTCAACTCATATAGCATACTACATGTGACTGTACCCTAAACAAATACATTTGGTCTCACTCAATTTGAATCTCATATAGAAGTTATGACATTTTTACCCAAAATTTTAATTTTACTGTTTCAAGACTGCTACAGAACCCTATTTTCCAACTCCAGTGTAACTCCAAAATACAATCCAATCTACGTTTCTGAATTTCTTACCACAGATACTTGATATGTTTTCACTTGCATAGCAATTTCAGGATTCAATCATTATAGAAAAAAAGTTATGAAAAAATGGTTTGAGGACTCCTAGAATAACACACCTTGTGAAAGCACCATCAAAAGAATTTATCCTTCCTTGCATTTCAGCCTTCTTTTCACTCAGAATTCTAGTTTCTAGATATTTGGTTACCTCAGACACCATAGATATTCAATATTCTCAAGTGATTCCGTCGAGAGTTCTATTTCATTTACACTTCCATAGCCTCTTAAAATGTCTCTCTAGGTCACTTCATTCTAATTCTCTCCTTATTTTAGGGTTGGGGTCCACTTGAAATTTCCATGGAATTTATTATTGAAATAATTTTATTTTATTCACTTTGAATTATAATACACTCACTTCAATTTATTATTTACCTTTTAAAATATTCTGTCTCACTTTGACTACTTTCTACCTTTTGGGGTTTCTAGATGACATATAGGGTCCTCCAACTGTATTGGTCATAACTCTCAAACCATGAGGAGTAATGTGTGACGCTTAAGCACACCACTGAACACAAGGACTGGTGACGCTATCCATAGGAATAGTATTATTCGGAAAAGGACTGCAACTACCTAAGCACTATCAAACAAACTTGGGTCCATTACCCAAACCCTGGGTCTCCAACTGCATAACTTCTTAACCGTGAGGAATTATGTGAGGACGCTCCACATACCACTGGAATGTGACATGACAAGCACTATCCATCTTAGATAGTTTCACCAACAATTTCAATGATATTCATCTCATTAATCCAAATGAAAGCATGGATCCTCCAACCATTATTATAGGATAACTCAATCCACAAAAGTGTCTTCTCATGAGGGTTTTCACCATAAGGGGACTAGTCTAAAAGTTCATCCATATTTACTTCTTATCAACTATGACAAAAAAATAATGAGTCATATTTACATCAAACAATATTGGGTCCATTACCCAAACCTTTGTGCTATGGGGATTTCTTCAAGGGTTGACATCAATGAAAACCAACCTTAATCAACATTCCCAAACTTATCACACAACATTAATGTGAGCATTATCTTTAACACCCCCCTTTAATGCTTACATTTGAAAACTTACAATATTGAAAACACAAAATTTGTCATTGTCTGTTTGACTAGTCCTCATACACACTTACACTCATCTTTGAATTTCATAGACACACTCTTTCTCTCCCATCATACCACTTCATACAGCACAGATAAAACTACTTGCGACCATTTTTGACATTCTTTGTACAATCGACGCTTCTCGATTTCTCAAAGGACAATCTTGATACTGAACCATCCTATGGATACACTTCCATCTGTGAATATTTCTCTTTCATCTATCCGCAGTATCTAGGAGAATGATCTATATACCGAATGTCTTCAGTAGTCAGTTTCACAACTTGACCTCATAAAAATAACCTGTAACTAATGCTCCCAGAGAACGACAATTCACATCAGTATAGAACAAACTTAGACATAATTAAATTAGCAATTTGTTCTCACGCAGTGGAGAACTACCAATTTGAATCATGTTAGTCTACTCAATAATTGGCCTTCTTCATAATCATATAGCGGTATACATAAGTAATACACACTACAATATGAAATAGCAAACCCACATACACAAAGAAAGCAAACTTCACAACAAATTCCACACCAATCTGAAAAATATATGTTGCGGATTTACTAAATGCACCAACGATGACCCCCTGAGCTGAGTCTCTTCCGTCGGTCAAAACTTTCCTATGGTGCCTACTCTTCGAACATCTTCGCTTTTGGACATGCACACATAGTAATTTAGGGAAACACCCAACAAATTAGAATTGTACGCAATTTATTTCTTACCTCTCAAGTGTCGGCCTCATCACACATCAAACCAATTGCATTCCTTGAATTTCTGGCACGTTTCAATGCAAATCAGTCGATGCGGATCTCTACAAGAATTGGGCGGTCCGTGTCCAAGTTGTGAGAAATTGTCCAAAATGGTAATCACCGCTGACATATGATGTTGGATCACTCGGCACATGTGTAATTTGGATGGATAATTATGCATCAACAACAGATTCACAACTCCATAGCTTCATTTACCAATCAACTCATGTATCACACCTGTGTTCCTTCAACACCAGCGGTGGCTTTACGACTTCAACGCAATCCACGAGAAAGGGATCCAAGACATCAAGATCAATTGTGAACATTTCAAGGCATCCACAATAGTTTTCACAACTCCAAAGACTCAAGCAGCGGTTCACTCTAACACATAGTGGAAATAACACTCAAACATACACACAAAAATTCACACATTAATCTACAAATTGCTCACACAATTAAAAAATTTCAACACTTTCTTACGCTACCTATGTACAAAGGATTAACTCTCAATTTATCTCATATTCTAGCCCCTCTTGTGAGAGAGTTAGGGCTTTTCTTGCTCTGATACCATGTAAGAAAAATGGAGAGCATCCATTGCACGTGATTCACACACAGAAAATGGTTTGTATTGCACACTCACATAGATACATTACATGTATATATATAGTTGGAGTGAGATCCAACTAATCCTAATCTTGGAGATTTAGGTTGAGAGAATATCTCAGCAGTCTCCTACAAAACCTTTGAGTTCGTACTTGTCATTCAAACCAACACAAATGATGAAAACATAAATTGTGGAGGCAAAGGTTGTTTGTGTAGCATGTACGTTGCAATGGCAATGACTTTTGTGAATGATATATTTTTTAAGTTTTTATAATAGGAGATATGTTGGATTGAGCACAGTGCAAAGTCCTTCATTTATGTATACAAATTCTCTCTTCTAATCATGTTGGAGTTAGAAACTATATCTCTCTCATTGTTTGACATCAATCCATATTGAGTTAGATTTTATATTTTTTCTATGGACTTTTAAATAAATCATTTTTAGAAGAAAAAAAATTATTGATTATTTTATTGTCATATCTTTATCATTTGGAAATGATTATAAAATATATGATTATAATTATTATATGAAAAGAACTCTATTGAAAAATATAAGTGGTTATTATTTAACCATAATGAATTATGTTCAACTATAGTCAAACATTTTCAACCAGGGTCAACCATGGTGAATACATTGTCAATCATAGTCAAACATGGTAAACTATGGTCCATCATGTTTTAACATGTCCAACCATACCAAACATACACAACCAAGATCAAACATGGTCAACCATAAGAAGATATGGCAAACTAAAATCAACCATAATCAACCATGGGTAACAAAGGTCAACGATTGTCAATGATAGTCAAACATGGTAAACCATATTTAACCATATCAAAACATGTTAATTATAGTC
The DNA here is from genome assembly GCA_010110895.2 of Picea sitchensis. Taxonomy (NCBI): domain Eukaryota; kingdom Viridiplantae; phylum Streptophyta; class Pinopsida; order Pinales; family Pinaceae; genus Picea; species Picea sitchensis. The sequence continues at coordinate 14,516 of SNQJ01S0071525.1, read as the reverse complement.
AACCAAATTCAACTATAGTCAAACATGGTCAATGAAAGTTAATAGTCAACAAAAGTCAATTAAGTTAAGGATGGCCTTCAAACATGTTTAACCATAGTCCACTAAGGTTAACTATAACTATCCTTATTCAAACATGGTTAACAACTATATTAAAAAAACCTCCACCAAAGCCAACTATAACAAACCATTGTCAACCATCGTGAAACATAATCACCATTATCAAACATGGTCAACCATAGTCCACCATAATCACCATTCTCCCACTGTAGTCAACCACATGTAAACATAAAGTTATTTATTATTAATTTAAACATAAACATAAAGTTAGTTAATATAATTTTATTAATTTATACATAAAGTTAGTTAATATAATTTATTAATTTATACATAAAGTTATTTATTATTTTTGTTAGCATAAATCTATGATAATGATTATTTAAATGTATTTTATGCTTTTAGCAACAATCACATTAATAATATTAATGTTTTTATATATTGATAAATTTATATTTAATATATATTATAGGGAAAAAACATTATTAATACACTAAATATACTTTTATTAACATATACACATTAATATGATTATTGCTAATATTCTATATATAACAAATCTAATAAATCAATTCCATTATATTTTGTAAAAAAAAATTATAGTTTTTATTTCTAAAATGTGTTTTTTTAAACATCTTCCTTTAATAGTACAGTTGTGTCGGCTTTTCATAATAGTGAGATACCTCATATTTTTTTAATCTAGATTTTTCAATTCGTTTGTCTACATACTCTATTTTCTGAGTGGCAACATTTTCGTTTCTCTATTTGGTAAAGGTGTATTAAGCTGTCTTTCAATTAAGTGTGTTTCAAAAATAAGTGAAGAAAAACTGAGCGTTACTATCGGTCTAACTTTTTGAAAACTTAAAAACTTCGAAACTGTACACTTAACTAAACTCCAACTCCATTTTCAATGGTTCACAAATATCATTTAAACCAACTTTAAATTTTCTTGCCTTTTTCACTTGAATACTACTTTTAACGTGTGCAAGCGTATCACTTTGTCATAATTAATTAGTGTTTTGTAGAAAGTTATTGTTTAGGATAATTGTTGCTGCCATTTGCTCTTGGATGGATGCAACCATCATTACACCAAATTTATATATACCGTTATTAAATTCAATCCCAATGATTTTCGTTTTATTACAGTGCTATATTACCATTAAAACTTACTTTAAATTTCAGATCTCAAATCTCACCATTGTGTTGTATACCAATACATCAAATTGTGGTGTATACCAATACATATTTCATTATTATGAGTCTATCTCTCATTATTATGACTTTATAATTATTATGATTTTATGATGAATGAGTCTAATCATTTTTTTAATTTTTTATTACTAATTTCTTCTTAAAACTATCTTTTTTTTTAGTTTTATTTTTATTTTTCTATTTTGATATAGCAACTTGCATACAATTTCAATTTTGAAATCACTAAATAAGAGGTTCCAACTTCTTTCTATTTCTCAATTTTACATAGATTTAATCATTTTACAAAAACAATCGACCAAACACTAAATAGTATGCATGCAATGATGCCAAAATAACTACAACCTCGTGAAAAAGGAAAAAAGTAATTACCAATAATTATTATAAAAATAATAATAAAAATTATAGATTACCAAATTTATAACATGTATTATACATTACCTTTATTATAGAATTTATAACTTACTTTATATATGCTTTACACAAAATCAACTTTCCAATTTAGAAAATTGTGATTATATATATAACCAGAGTGTCGTGATGATGACTGAAATTGTTCACGAAATTGTTCACACTGGAAAATTGTTTTTAAACTAAAACTTCAGAAAATTTGGAAAATATATTACAATGAAATAAAAAATTTATATTTGTATTCAATGAAAATGAAAAAAAATTATTTAACAAATGAAAAGAATTATTTAGCAAAAGATAATCGAATCGAATGTTTCAAAAGCCAATAGTATGGAATTGAATGGGTCGACTGTACCAAAATGATATATACAAAATATAAATAAAAAACCAATAGAGATTCAATGAACCACGCTCAAAATATCACTCTTGAGACTATTATATAAACCAGATCATACAAACCAGCGTTCATTTTTTCAACTTCTTAAAAAAACACATAAAGGTCCAAACCTGGAACATCGTAACATCGTACAAAATAGCAATAATAAATAGATAAAACGATACAAAATTGAGCAGTGGCGTGGCTCCACTCCGCGAGAGAAGAGTAGAGCATCTTAGAGAGATCTACATTGCAGTTGCCTCTCCTCTGTCACGCTCTGTGCCTCTATTTCTCTCTTTTTTGAAAAATGACTTACAAAATACCCCTAATCTTAACAGTCTTTTGAAATCAGTGAATTAAAATAATGCACCGAAATCCAAACTAAACCACCCTAACGCCTTGCAAAACAAAAACAGAAAATGAAGTCGGACTCCTCGATTTCTTCTTCGTTTTTGGAAAATTTATGATATTCCTTATCAAAATAGTTGATCAGACAGATAGGGATGTACACTGTAAGTACCATTAGTGAAATGCAAGCCTGAAAACACACAACAGAAGAGATCGCGTTTTTTAAATGCAAATATGTCATCTCCCATTGAAGTAACTGCGCAAAGCTGCTACGAAGAAAAAAATCACTGGAAGGAGTTTAAATATACGAAACGATAGTTAGAAGCTGGCATTGCACTGCATACGTATAGAGAGACAGAGAGAATGACCTCAATATTTAAGCTTAAACGAACTCTCAGTAGCTTCTGGACATCTTAATTAAATAGAAACTGCCATTGCCACCGTTCATGCAAATCTTCATCTCCAGGCATTCTCGGAGGTCATCCAGACTGATGTATTGCTGCTTGGCTGGCATCGGTGACATTAGATATTTAGCGGCATCAGTGGGACTATGGATCCAAACGTATGGTTCACAACTCCCATCGTAGAAGAAGCTGCTCTTGCCTCGGGGAGCATAGTTTCTGTATATATTCTTTCGCCTCAGCATCTTACTGCAATCAGGTTTGAGTGTATAGGTCTTCAAGAGAATCGATCCTACCCTTATCTGTATGTCAACAGGTCGGTCAGTCAGGTTTCTGACGGTTGTTTTGGATTTGGCCGATCTCTTCCTCATCATCAACCACAACAACAATAAGCACATTATTTCTCTCTACACTGATAACAAAATGAGATCGAACGTNACCCTTATCTGTATGTCAACAGGTCGGTCAGTCAGGTTTCTGACGGTTGTTTTGGATTTGGCCGATCTCTTCCTCATCATCAACCACAACAACAATAAGCACATTATTTCTCTCTACACTGATAACAAAATGAGATCGAACGTCTAGTATATCCTATGGGCACATTCGGCGGCTGGGGTTCTACAGGACGGTGGGCATGGGCGCGTGGAGCATCAAGCTGTGGAAGGTGTCATGAAGGCGAGTCTGTCTGGTTTATAAGGCTCCCCGTTGCAACAGAAGCTCAGCTACGTCACTTACAACTTACAGAACTGGGTTGGCTTGGCGCCGAAGATTTCGAGGAAAAACAATAAACTTATGGCTAAGGACCAGTACGTTAGTTTCATTTGAGCGGCGAATTAACTTCCCACCGTTTTGAATTGACTGTTCATGTGGTTTTGTCGGGAGAATTCTGGTTTGCTCTCCCAAGTCGTCCCCTCCATAATCCATTTTTAATGTAGAAAGTACGTTCGTTGTTTTGGAAGCCCATTTACAATACTAATGATAACATTATTACTAGTTTCGAAGTGCCCAATTACCCCTGGGCCCTGCCATTAGATCTTTGATGATCAGATCATTATTGTGTTCATATAATGATGTATAAATTAATTGGTAACCACTTAGGAAGTCGCGCCTCTGACACAAATTCAAAGTGCCCTAGTCCACGAGACAACTCGGCTTGTTGCTAAGTTCTCCTCCGTATACCTACAGGCCATGGCTAACCAGGATAGTAATATACAGAGTACTCCAGATCCCCGTACGCCACAGTATTTTGATATTTGGTAAGTTCTCCTCCGTATACGTACAGGCCATGGCTATGGCTAGCCAAGCCAGGCTAGATATATCTACAATCAATATCTAAGCCGTCTTGTTGGGTAAATGTTCAGGGCGTTTGATAACGATTTTCATATGGCTTCGTTTTTGACGATCTGTTACATAATTGGGCAACCTTATTATTGTTGAAATGTTTTTCTGTTTTTCAAATAGCAATTTTGGTCATCTGAATTTATTTTAATTGCAATGTATTATGTACCTACTTGCAATTCGTAATTGGAGCAATTGTCAGAGACAAATTCTGAATTTAATATAATTGCAATTTATGATGCACCGATTTGAGATATTTTTAGATACTAAATCTCAATTTATTATAATTACAATTTAAGGTGGGTGTTAATTAGTTCTTTTGACAAATAATTTTTTTTTATTGAAATTGAGGAATATAAATTTATAGAAAATCACTATTTTTAACCCTGCCAACTTACAATTCATAATTCCTAACCTAAATCAAAACCAAATGAATATCCATCATCTCACACCATTACTAAACACATGTGGCTCTGTTAAAAAACAATTCCTTCGGATATAAGATCCACCAAAACAAAATACATTTAATATCTGATATAAATATATATCTGCAGCGACCAGCGATCTCTTTCAAAATTCAGAAACAATTATCGTACTCTATACATTAAAGGTCGAATGCGGTGGCATAACTGCAATAAAGACAACAACGCATAACCGAGACATTCCAGCCACAACACATTAACTATCAAATAAAATGGTGGAACGTTAAGGGGTCGGATAAGGGGCATTGATAGCACCCACTCCTGCAGGAGATATTTTGATCATGCAATATTGTCCTGATATTGTTTTTATGTTACTCGTCTTGGAAATAGTACAACAGTTGGTGATTAGTGTGGATGGTGTTCTCCTTTCTCGTCAAATAGTTCTTTCACTTCTTGATAGCTTAAATTAGGACATAATGTTCTTTGTTATATGCATAGTAGTTTAGGGCTTTGCCATGAATTATTTTAGAATAATAGTATGTTAATATACTTCTCGCCATTAAAATTACTCCCATATCATATCTATTTCAAAATGCTCATGCAAATTAGGTAATGCAAGATATGGTCGTGTTTGAGTGATATTTTTTTTTTATTTCATCAAAACATTTATGTTGATTGTTTCCCCAATGGAAACTCTTACTAGTAGGTGTTATGGCATGCATTGGTGTAGCCACAATTGAAAAGAATGTTATAAACTTCTATAAGTATTATGCTGTCCCAACAAAGCTCCTAACTTCAAAGATATTTATAGGAGTTGGTCACTTGAAGATGGTCTGCCCTCCACCAATCACATACCCTAAATACACCAATGAATGTGGGGAAATTCACATTTCTTAATGTTTTCCAGTAGTTGATGCATTTTCAGAGTCTCTAACACTTACATAAGATATGAGATATGTTCTTCCTAGGTAAATCTATAACCAATATATCAATTAAGTACATTATTACTAATGATTTAAAAATATACGAAATATGATGCAGGAGCATCACGGTCATCCTAGGGATGACACGACAAAGCTGGTTGTGGTATGTGACAGTGATGTTATGACAATGATTGGTCAGTGTAGGATATTAATGACTACAAAATGGGACAAGTTGTTGCAAATTGAAATTATTTTGTAGAGTGGGACAATGAAACAGATGCAAGCATTGCTACATGTTGGACATGTGGATACGTGTTGAGGATTAACATGATGTTGTAGATTGCAGTTGTGGGCATTACGGTTCAGGAGCAGCGCATTGTTGGGTGTAAGCCGAAAGGATGTGTCGTAGGTGAAAAGACTTTGAGAAAGGGATTAAACTAGAAGCTGGAAGATGAATGGGAATGAAGAGTCTGTTGGGAAACTGAAGATGAACAATATCATAAGATAAATAAACATAGTGACAAGAAGTTGAGCAAGAGAGCTTGCAAAAGAGATGAAATATCACACGAGAAAAGGGAAGAGAGGAATGGTTGAGGTTGTCAAGGCCTTCGGCTTTGCAACCCAATTAATTGTAATCTCGTATACGTCCATGGAGCCCATGTGTTGTACTCTGTATGAATGAATAAAAGAGTTAAATTGGTTTTATAGATTTAACCCTTGGGTGTGTGTATGGATGGATTTTTGTATAGTGTTATCTTGTTGTGTTATTGGCATGAGTGGAAGAAATTTAACTCTATTGCTGGAATGATTAATCTTTATAGAGAATAGTCTATTCTGATGAATGATTAATATTTATAGAGAATAGGTGGGAATGGGTATGTGGAAGGCTGTGTGCACTATGTGGATTCATGATCATTTGTAGATGTACATGGGTTGGGAGACAATGTCTAGTGGAATGATGCTTCTATGCATATGTGTGAGGACCCATGGATTTTTGAACTAACACTGGATTGCAGGATTGAGAAGTACCTTGGCATGGTGATATCTCATTGTAATATGCTCTAGAGAATACACGTTGTTATTGAATACGATTTTGAGCTCTGAGAGATCTGATTGAGCACATAAGTGTGTGTCTTTGTCCCATAGATATGAGATTTCTACTCTCAAGTTGCAGTAGAAGGTGAGTTTTAGCAAAAGAAACCTGCAAGTTATAGCAGAAGGAAGGACCGAGAGTTGCATCAAATAAACCCACAAGCTAGACTAGAAGGAATGACTATGACTCTTGAGTAGCAGTAAGAGAATGTAAGGTGGACATGTTAGTACATGGTGTTCTTCTATAGTGTCCATTGCTTGTACTATAGGGAAGAAGACACGAGTATGTGAGAGTAGATGAAAAACCTTGGTGGTTGTGGAATGACCTATTTGACAAACCAAAGAGATACAACAATGATGAAGAAGTGTTAGGGAATTTGTGGTCCAATTATGCCCAACTCAAGGAATGTCTCCATTGCATATGCACTCTTACGACAAGGGGTGGAGGCCCATTGCATCACAATGCATCATTAATTAAATGCATAAACGTAGTAGGTGTGTTACATAAATTAAAAGACATTACGTTCCATTCATACAGACCTTACCTTGTCTCAGAAATACCCTTTCGAGTTTCAATTTCTGGTTGAATACTATAGGTTTGTGTTTGGAAATATACCTAACACTACTTCATTTTTCCCTACTTCCTTACCATTTGTTATTTTTTTTAGGACAAAAAAGTTTTTAGTTGGGAAGAATGTTGACCAAGGGTCTACTTATCATGACCACACAATCACCACCTTTATTTTATCTAAAACCTTGACCACACCATTTTTTTCCATGGTCCACATCCCTTCTAGCATACTCCCTGAATATCCAAGAAAGAGAAGGACTAATGTTCTAGAAGTTGTTGAGGCAAGGAAAGATATTGATGTTGTTGCACAAAACCAGCATAAAAAAGTCATGTTTCTGCCACACAAGAACCAAGAACATGAAATGAAGTAGTATAGAAGATTTTGGAGACTGTTTACGAAAAAAGAGTTGTTATTCCACAAGAACCTATAGTGCAGAAACAACTCTTCTTTAAGGTTATACATAAGATTTTGTTGACAAAAATAGTTCTAAAAGAATCCAAGGAAACACCCAAAAAGAAATGTGTAACTACCTTTGGAAACATTACAGATCAATTGTGGTGTTTGGAAGTTGAAAGTGACCTCAAAAAAATACTCAAGATGTCCATGGATAAAATACCATTAGATCGATCAATTACTTTTTGTTATCATGAACTTCTTATTCATGCATAGCTAACATAATGATGATAAGTGTTCAAGATGACTCACCAATGTGAAATGAAGGTTCTGAAAAATGGGCAAGCCATTACTTGATGTGACTTCAAGATACCGATGGATAGAATATTGGTATATTTTATCAACAGAATCCATACAAAGTAGAAGCTAAAAGAATTGATGATGTAAAGAATCTACTACTTGTTAATGGTCATTGCCATATAAGAAGCCCATATCAAAAGAGGATTTTATTTCCAACCCGCAACAAGAACAACATTTGAATGTAGTTGAGGGTTTCCAAACCCTTGATTCCACTTAATTACATCATTGCTATAGAGAGAGAAAAAAAACCCATGAAGCTCCACAACATACAAAAGCTCTACAACAACAATGTATACATTGGCATGACCACTTCATCAAAGATAAGTATTTTCAACTAGGTGATTGGGCATTATTGTATGGTTCCATATTCCATGAGTTCAAAGGATAATTAGCAACAAGGTGGATAGGTCCATACCAAGTAGAAGTTGTATTCAATAATGGAAAAGGGAAACTTAGAATAATTGATGGAAAAAAACTTCCACTAATTGTTAATGGTCATCATCTGAGGATATATAAGAAGCCCAAATCAAAAGAGGAGTTTATTTCCAAGGTGCAACAAAAAAATTCTTTGAATGTAGTTGAGGGTTTCCAAACCCTTGATTCCACTTAATTATATCATTGATGCAAAGAGAAAACAATAACCCTTGTTATGAAAACTAGAAACGACGTTGCAAGCCACGGAAAACCTTGAAAACCAGAAATGCTCAGAATTTCTATGGAAAAATAAAGAAAAAAAGAAGAAAAAAAATACCTTATGATGAAAACCAAAAATGGAATTACAAACCAAATAGAATCTTAAAAATTAGTGATTGAAAGTTTTTCTATGAAAATAAAAAATTAAAATAAATAATAATAATAAAAATAATTACAAAGTTCATCTGCAGCCTTCTACTGAAGAAATATTTATCACCATCCTTTCAAATTATGCCTCCTTTCAAATTATGCAGGCACTACTAAATTTCTCTATAGAAAAATCAATATTTTCTAATTCACATCGGATACCACATTTCTTAGCAATAACAAGCATGAAAGGAGTCACTTTGACAACACACCTCTAATGAGAACACATGGTGATCTTAACTCATGGAATAGGTATTTCTAATGCTTCTTGTCAATCTATTTATTTAGCATTTAAATTCGACCTTTTTCATACACTATCCTTCTTTTCTCATTGTCGAAATGACCACCACTTCATTTGGAGGGCCTAGAAAATTTTGATGACATTTAATGTCAATCGTCCATACTTTCGAGTATTTTGTTCTATTAAATTTGTTGTACCTTCATACTTACAAACCCTCTGTGTTGTTAAATAATACTCCACATACACAATTTGGTTAATGATTGGATGGGAAGGTTAGTGGCGCAGTTATGTTAGTAATTTCAAGTTATGGATTGTTGTCATACTTTCCTAACACCGTGTAACAACACATGAAAAATATGCAATAATTATTATGGAGCCAAATCAATTTCAAAAATCAAGAAACTATTTCAATGTTGAATACAATATTTACAAATTGTGTGCATTCTTTTGCAAAGAGTATTTTCTACAACATACTACATTCCTGCTACAAGAGTTCTCTACATCAATGGGTGGAAATATATATAGTCAAAAACCTATTACAATAGAGGCAATTCTCAACAATGAATAAGTAGCTGAAATTTTTAGAAGAGTTGATTGGTTGCAGTTTTTAGAAAAAATCCGGAATAGTAGCATTCCATTGGCATATTTTTTTTCTCACAATTTCAGGAATGGAGTGGTGAGGGTGAACAATTTGGAAATTCCACTCACGAAGGAAACGATTTCTCAATATATAACCTTGGAAATGGAAGGAATATGATGGTATAAGGAATGGGTAGAATCATTAAGAGCCATAGGTGTCTTCCTAGAGCAAGGCGAAGTCATGGAAGACATTGGGCAAGGATTTAAGTGTTTTTATTTACAAAAGATTGGGGTGAGGTACTTCAATATGTCATCAAATATTTTACCTTTGAGTGACATTATTCTCTTTGTATGGCATATTAATTTTGTTTTTTTTAGCTCATTTAAGAAAACAATCATTTTCCAAATTTCTTGTTAAAATCTCTAGAAGTAGCAATAGAGCAGTATCAGAAAGGAAAACAAGGACTAGTTGGCACAACATGGTCTTATTTTTATATAGGTCAAATATGCATTTATTCACCAACGTCTAGGGGAAAGTTGGAGAGAATATATAGAACAAATTGTTATCTTAGTTGTTGAAGAGAAGGAAGATCTTGAAATGCCTATGCAGTCTACTCAGCCTCAACATGAGCAGATAATTTAGTAGCAATAGGAGCAAAAGAACTAGAGGTTGAAGAGAAGACAAGTGGCTAAAGAATTTGCAAGCATCTCAGAATATGTTGAAGGACCTTCCTCATCTATACAAGTTGGAAACCTTGCAATCAAGCATGAGGAAGAAGGTGATGTCGAATTGAAAAAAGATACAGACAAACCAACATATACAATTAAGAAAGAAAATGTGGCATGTGAGGTATCATTTGAACCCACCTTTGTTTCTCTTGATATATTGATGGAAATTGATAAATTAAGGGAACATATCAAAGGGATAACAATAGAAAAAAAATGCATGGAAACAAATGGTTGCCTCCCATAATGAATAATATGTCCCTTTAGAATCACACCAAAGGAAATTGAATTCAATAGAGAAAAACAATAATCAATTAAAAGAGGAATTAACAAAAAGACAAAGGATTAATGACCAAAAAGATGAGCAAATTAAAAGTTTGAAACTAAAATTAGCAAAAATTGGGGAATTGGAATAAAAAACACTTGCACGTGGACCACACTCACTAGTTTATGCTATGTATTTACAAGAGAAATGGTTGACATTTCAAATAGAGAGAATTGTCTCAAATTTTCCTATGGATTAAAAATTAACTAGAAGAACATTATGTAGAATGTATGTTTCTAGTATACCTGAAAGAAGGAATTTTCTTTGTGAATTTTATCTTCACAATTATTTGTTGCCTCATAATACTGATTGGAATCCAAACCATTTCATTGGATATATTAATTTGAGAGATTTTCCATCTATACTGGAAAATGAGTTGAAAATACTTCATGAAAAATAATTCTATAAAGGAGAAGAAATGATATCCCATTATGGATTAGACCAGAAATAACTTTAATAATGTCCATCTTCAAAAATCATAAAAAGAGAATGTCATATCCTAAGATAAGGGAAACCATGAATCAAGTGTAGAATGAAGTGATAAATGAATTTATAAGTTCTTATAACAATTTAGAACAATCAATTATTATAGCTTCTCGAGGTAGATGGAATGAACTCAATGACACGATGAATATGAAGGAACCGCATTCCTTACCAAACCTTCATGCTTCCTTTTATTGCAGTTGATTGTGTGTGAAATGTGTGAGATAATTTGTCCTTCAGTGGATAGGTCTCATATTCAAATTTTCATTGATTTTACATCCTATTCTTAATTACAGGGAATATAACCCATTTGACAAAAAACAAGAAAGGAAATGTATGGTACTAGATAGAAATATGCAAAGCAGAAATACAGATTTATTCTCAATATTTATCCAAAAGAGTAAAACAGTAAGCACAATGACACAATTGATCCAAAAAGATGTTACCTTTATTATCTTGAGAGCAACGTTCACTTGCCTCTTTGAGGGGGAATCCTCCAATATATCAAAGTTCAAGTACAAATGGTTCAAAAGACAAGCCTTTTCCATGATTTTTATCCCTATTTATACAATTTCTATCATCTAGAGAAAATTCTACAGGAAAAACTTTGTAGAGGCGGAACATTCTAGTAAGTATTCTTACATTAAACGTGTTCACATTATTATATAGGCCTTATTTACTAATGTCGGCCTTTATTACACAAAAAATATATTATTCTATCTACTTGAGGGGTTAGTGAGATTAGGTCCCTAACATTCCCTCCCCATTGAAAAAACAAGCTTAACCCTTTTGAAAAGATGTATATTTGGTATAAGTTTAACCCTTTTCCAGACCAAGTAGACTACTTACGAAAAATGAATACTACTTACGAAAATATGTTTATTTGGTATAAGTTTAACTCTTTTCCGGACCAAGTAGACTACTTACGAAAAATGAATACTCTAGTCAACATTGGCTAGAAGAGTTCTCTTGGGTATTATTTTATTCTTTTTCGGGCCTATGGGACTAAATCTAGGAAAAATGAGATTCTTTGGAGTTAAGTTGTAATCGCATTCCATCTTCCTACTTGCAGTATTGAGTCTATTGTCGGTTCCCTCTTTCTCATTACAAGTCTCTTACCTCAACAATTTGTATCACTAGCCAAGCAGAGCCTTTTTTATATCCTTTGCATCTTGACACCTTGTACCCTAAGAGGAAACATTCCCCCAAGTTTCCATGCCTCGCATGCACTTCCTTGCATTGAGCATAGGTATGTTCCACTGTTTGGAGCTATTAGCTTACTCGTGACACTCGTTTCCTCCCTTGTATCATAGTATTTCCTTGCCTATGAAAAAACAAAAAAAGACAGGCGGGAAAAGAATATTATCTCTTATCGGCATTAGTCGTGTCACCTTTGAAGAAAGCACAAAATTTTGAGTCCATTGTCATCCAAAGTTTGGGTTTAGCATGACCTTAGGAGGTTGAGATCGTTACTTAGATTTTACTCCTCCGACTGGTTATTCTTCCATTCCCTATGGAGAGTTTTTTGATGCCTCCTGCATCACGAAGTTTTAGGATCAAGTCTATTGTAATGTCCTGGGCCACCCCAGGCCGGGCCACGATACATGAGCTAACTCTTTTATCCTCTCTGCGGAACATACTATAACATACCGAGAAACAAACTGAGCTATGCCACATGAATTTTTCTAACTGCTTGCAATTAAACTATATACACACAAAACTCTTGCGTAAATATATATGTAAAACGTAAACATACAAATGCATTTTTAAATGCATGGATTCATACTGAAATAACATTAAACGTATACATGCAACATATACAGGAAATACCCATAAATATACAGACAATTATAACCACACACAGGATAAACCCATAAAACTAAACATGTAAATAATAATGCAACATGTAAATTTATTGCACAATTGACACTTATCTTGGTAAGAATGTCACCAACTGCGTCCAGACCTTCCACGAAACTCCCAGACTTAGACCACACTGCTCATCACTCTTAGCAGTGGGTCACCCCCAAGCTGGGACTAAACTCCACCTGGGTAAAGGGATTCCTAACCAGGCTAATGGTTCATGGACAATAGGAAAGAATTTGTCACATGTTCTCACTCAACTAAAAGCCTACAGTCCCCCATTCCCGACATGCCTGTCCCACCCCAGGAAGTGTTCCCCTTCTCTTCTCAACAGTCCCTCGACTGCCCCACTTCCTTTTCGGGCTTCAGTTACAGGTCGGACAGGAAGTCTCAGAGCCCTACAGTTGTAGTTTAGCACCTTCAAGAAATCAATTCCCAACAATTCTCTCACCCATAGAGGAATTTCTCATAGGCCTGACAACCCATTTCTCCAGTATCCCATGGGCCTAACAACTCGCCTCTTCATTCCATCTCCCAAGATACCAACTACAAAAGCAAGTATGCCTATGGATATAGGTTCAGGTATAGTGACATGAAATTATGGAGGATAGATGACTGTGTGAGTGAAAAATGGTCATGGAATCATGGTTTAATGCTTGAAGGAATGATGGAAGAATTCCCCTTGAAAAATGAACTAAGTCCCCACAATATGTATGCATGTCCCCAACTTGACACTTGTCATGTTGGGAGCTACTTTGGCCCACTTGTCCCCATCTTTAGAACTTNTAGGATAAAATAATTATCCATACTTTATACTTTAAGAAATATTAATATAATATTCCTTTTTGGCTTAAGCTCCCTGGCTTAGCCCCTTTTCCTTAACTTTTAGCCCCCACCCTTTCCCTAACTAGTGGAGTTTAGTCCCCCATCTCTTTTATTGTGGTTGGTCTGTGCGCAACAATGTATTTTATATTAATGTTGAGACATATAAAAAACTAGGCACACTGGCCTTTAACATCTAGGCTCTCCAGCCTAATAATCACAAAATTGGCTCACCAACCTATAAAACACAACATATACACAAAGGCTCCCTAGCCTCAAAATTGAGCTTACTTAAGTTGTTGCACGTGGTATCCTGGAATGTGCACACTTCCTCATTTTACTGCACAGTACATGCACACACTATGCCATGAAAGGTGCGTACAAGAAACAATATCAAACAACTCACCAACTTAAGTACATTTTCATTTACATTTACAATTGGGTTCGGCCTAGGGATATTACATCTATGATGCCTAAGTTATCCATATGTATCATCCTCTTGTTCAAAGGAAATCTATAATCTCGTGTCATCCATTTCTCAGAACTCTTGAATTTGCATGTCGGCCATACCCTCAGTGCATCTCAAAGTCACATGAAGTTGCAGTTATACCATTCACCTTGGTCCTACTTTCATTATGGGTAGGTAAACTTGAACCCAACTTTTGACATCTCCTCATTGGTCGTTGACTGGGGGGTTTCACTTGTGTTCGAAGACAATAAATCTATCCACACATTGGG